>LWMK02000102.1:39957-80307 GCA_001693075.2 Taenia saginata
CGCTTACACACTCCCACAGCATCCACAGAGACTAACGTACAATAACACGGCGTTGGTTTCGTTTTGCGAGAAGGTTCTCCTCTCCGCTATCTCAATCTTACATGGGATATCAGCTCTGCATTACGACAAACAGGAAGGACCGTAGCACTTGAAGGGTCTACAGCCCTGCCAAACAAGTGTACACCTCTGCTACTGTATAAAATTGCATGATGGTGTTAATGACGTATATGGGGATGCCTAAAGTGGACTATGGATAAAGAACTTGAGGAAGGTCAGGGATATTTTACAGGAGTCTACTAGTAGGCAGTGCCATAGGACTGGTGCTGCTTCGCACTTTTGGTAATTCAAGCTCATCCGAAGTAGAAAAAAAGAATTCAGATGGTGAAAAGTACTGCCAAAATTGAGGATCTAATAACTAATACATTTTACGCACCCACTGCCTTCGAATTTGGACAGAAGTCCTAAGGAATTGTGATGAGAAGCCACAGTTCCTCATTGTGCCTTTCTTTTTCTGTGATGGAAATTATGCTTACAATTATAATTACTTCTTAACTGAATACCCTTTGTTGTCATTGATCTTCATTGCCTGCAATGTGGGGATCAACAGAAGACTGCTCCTCCTCCTCCTCCCTCATTCCTGGTATGCACTGAGCCAAGTTTGGATATCATTGCTTTTGGGACAGTATCCACCATCAGTGTGCATTCATTCCCGCAGTCGCTCACCTCCAGTAGTGCTTGCCATTGCGTCCAATCCATGAACTGAGTGCGCCAATTTCACAAATCGGTTTGGTAAGTAGTAACGAATGCTGACTTCCTCTAGATTGACATAAGTGATGATATATTCGGGGTGCTATTTGATATCCAACCAACGTTGGCAAAAGGACGCAAAAGAGGTCATGCATAATCTAAAGCCAACTAATTGAGCCTTCCTGGAGCTTTCTAAACAGCATGCACAGATGGCAGTTTTGTCTCCAAATCAGAGTAGATTCGTACCTCGAAACACATCAGTGCCAACGACAATCTTTGTTCGTTTTTACTGACATGTATGTGTGTGTGCATTTTAAGGTGCATGGAGGATTCGCAACCTATTGAAAGTGGGTCACGATCACCAAACCTTCACATTCCTCGTTCACAATTATTTGCAAATAGTTTTGGAGCGGATATATATATGTAGTGAAACTGAAATGATTACATCAAATGGACATTGTTTAGAGTTGAAGAGAATGAGAAAAGGCAGTATTAAGTGTCCGCATTTGTCTCATTTCAGTGGAAAAGTATTTGTGCCAGTCAGTCCGGAACGCAAAGCCCCTTTCAAGGCTTTGCTGCCTGTCGGGATCAAGCGCATGCGTGCACCTCCGGACTGCATTCTGGCAAGACCATTCTAATGCATCCCGCGATTTGCAAGGTGCCTACCACTTTCTCCGATGCACCATATTTACTAATTTGTTAATGATTTCATGAGAGGAGAGCCTTTTGCGAAGCCGAGTTACTCTGTAAGGTGCCGATTCCACCTTCTCTCCTTCCTTTTCACATCATCTATCATTGCCACTCCTGAGTTCGATCCGGCGGCATGTTTGTCAGCAAGCATTTTGGCACAGCTGCAAGTATAGAACCATGCCATGTAATTCCATGGCCCTTTCCAAATTGATGCAAACAGGTTGCTTTCTTTGGGAGCACAGAGAGTGCGAAAAATGCTTCTTAAGGCTAAGAAGGAAGTGCCTTAACATAAACCCTAGAGGGATGAGGGCACTTAAAATTTTCACAGACAAGTCTTTACGTGCATGTGGTGAATGCGTTGGATGGAAATAACGACCCTACGCTAGCAAATTGGCATTCAATAGAAGGCAGATCACACATGTGACTATACCTTGAGGAATAGATAGGATAGAAAGTGAAGCTAGGATTGCAGTTGTTTGTAGAACAGAATTCAGGGTTGGGTGGATTTGCTTGGTAATCCCATTCTGTCTGTTGATGGGTGATTGTGGAGTTCCAAAATACAGAGTCCATGCATTGCCCTTCGTCTGTGTTACCACTAATCCCAACAGCAACAACAACCTACATGAGGCCATCGAAATGCTTCGTCAGGAGCAGCTCGCTAGCTCACTTCACCGCCACGCCATTAAGGCATGGCAGATGCGTTTGTGTAGTGCAAGAGACTACCGCCGCAAATCGTTGTTTAGTTACGCTACCTGACCTGACCAGATTTGTCAATTCTATATTTTACAATTTTACGAGAAATTCAATTTTACTCTGACATGGTCAGAAGATGGCAAAGTGGGAACATCAAAGAATCAGCAAAATCATAATCAATAAAATGCCGCTTCGTCCCTCCTTTCCAACAGGCACAGATCGAAGACCAAACCACTGCCTGCTGCAGCCGGTTATTCGTAATTTGTGTTACTTCACAAATTCCAGCGTCAATGCCAAAGACATTACAACCAGTGAATTAGCAGCTCCACATTTCCAAACTCCCAAACACTTTAGCACACGCACTCCTCCCTCTCCTTTGCCTTTATCACTGCTTACAGGTCAACAGCTCACCTTTCCACTTTTTTTGCTCATCCAGGTAATTTGCTTGCTGCGTCATATTTAATGAGTTTGCTTCATTTTGCCTGCATTCCTTGCAGCCATTTAATCCTCAAGCCTCACTTTGTCCAGATCGCATACAACACTACATATCTCCCATTCAATCGCTTCCAGCACGGTGTCACGCACGCATGCACGTGCATTTCAAAGCGTCGTCTTCGACACGACGATTAATGTGTCAACCGCGTTGTCGCAATTTTATCATTTCTGCAGCACGTCACCAACACATTCGTTTGGGGTGAGAAGAGTGAGAGCAGGCAGGGAGCAATTTGCATTGGTAATGCAACGGATGGGGTGTGGTGTTGAGGTTAATGCTCGTTTGGAGAGTGCATCTCTTCCTTGGAGGTAGACAACAGCAGATTTGTGTGGAGAAGCGGGTTCATGGAATGTTCTCTAGCAAAGAGGACAACAACTTAGCCAACCACATTAATCCCATGAATGCCAGCATAACGAAGCAGTGTGAAATCTGTTAACATCGGTGTGTGACGATGAAATGAGAGCAGAATTAACATCGACGCTACTAATGCTCCTCGTCCGACTCCTCATTCACCATCACATTCACCATTACTGTCACCAACATATTGCTTGCAACTATGACCGATTTGGCGTGGAGAACTGCAGTCATCTCAGCATCTCTGTGGACAGGGCTACCTTGAAGTCAGGAAGTGTTGGTTCATTGTGACATTAGAGTGCGTCCTCAAAAATGCTCTGCTCTCTACACCTTTAGCAAGTCTGTATCTGACCACCTTGATGAAGAGAGCTCACTGCCTGTTCTAGAGGAGAATAGAAGAGAAATGCGCTGGTTCAATCGGAGTCTCGAATCTCAAGAGGAGGAGGAAATGAAGGATGGGAGAGAGAACGAGGAGAAGAAGAAGGAAGGGAGAGAGGGAAGAGGAGAGAGCGCGTGATTAAGTTGATGTTGAATTTGTGTATTTAAATTAACTTGCGGCTCAAAGATCAGGCAGCGGTGTTTTAGTCTTCATCCACTCCGTAACTTCACCTATTCACCCACACACCTACTTTCCTATCTACCTACTAACCTACCATCTCAACACCCCTCCCTCTCCCCCACAGCTCTCTAGCTCAAAACTCCAATTTCTGTGCAGCACACTACTTCACTACTGTCCACGCCTCCTTCCCGAATACTCCTTCACAACTCCTAGTCCTCATCCATCCATCCATCCATCCATCCGTCCATTCACCTATAAGTATCCACACCTGCATTAACGCTTCACCTTCTTAGAAGCAGTAATAGGCCCTTCACGGTCTGCGCGATCCTCCCAAAGTCAAGTAACAATGACCGTTGATGATGATGCACAAACACAATCACATTTCACTTACCACACAGCCGAGTACGAGACAAGCACACACGGACCCCACAAGCCATGACATGTAGCTACTACTACCCACGCTTAACACAGACAAATCACTTAACCACTCAGTTCCTTCCTAAAGAAATAATAGCAAGTAGAAATCGTATGTTCCTCATCACCTTTATTACTTTAAACGCAAACACTCCTCTTGCTAGGGAGCACATCTCGAGCGCGTGTAGCCTGAGTAAGAGCATAGATACATCTCGAGCGCGTGTAGCCTGAGTAAGAGCATAGATAACATGCAATCATGTTAATCTTCTGTTAATAGCAATCGAGCATGCCAGTGATGAATATTGAATGGGTCGAGCGAGAGTTCTTGATGAGCCTGGTCTACTGCTTGCATAGGTACATGCAGTTGGTGCAGGCTCGTCGACGCTGTCTGTTTGCAGCACCGAGTCCACATGTTGATGGTAAGTGTGCAATTGAGCAGCCTCAGTGGCTCCAACAACACTGCCCATTTCAGCGGAGGTCGAGCCGATCGTAATTGAGGAGGCGGGGGAGACGTCAATACCATCACCACCGTCTCAAGCATCGCCGGCATCTCTCAACTTGCAGCAACCCCTTCATTCCAGTCGACGATGTCCGCAAGTAGGTAGAATGCACATTGTCTACCTTATTCTACTGTAGGGCGTAGGTGCTGTTGGTGAGCCTCCGACCCAACTGTAACCTTGATGAAGAGAGCTCGCTGCCTGTTCTGGAGGAAAATAGGGGAGAAATGCGCTAGTTAAATCGGAGTCCCGAATCGCAAGAGAAGGAGGAAATGAAGGATGAGAGAGAGAACGAGGAGAAAAAGAAGGAAGGGAGAGAGCGTGTGTAAATTTAAATTAACTTGCGGCTCAAAGATCAGGCAGCAGTGTTTTGGTTTTCATCCACTCCGTAACTTCACCTATTCATTCACACACCTACTTTCCCATCTACCTACTAAAATACCATCTCAATACCTCTTCCTCACCCCACAGCTTTCTAGCTCAAAAATCCAATTTATCGCTGGCCCTTCTCCCTGCCCTCTCCCTCCTCCCTACCAATGACGTAGTCCTCCACTCCGAAATTCACTTGCAGGCCTGCGTGAGGGGGAAAGGGTGGGGAAGAGAAGAGTTTCACCACACGCATTAAGTAAGGCAGTGGATACCATCAATGAATGAACGAACCAATGACTTAATGATTAAATGCACAAAGGCATGAATGAAATGGAGAGACACAGGGAGGTGGGAAGGAGTGAAGGAGAAGGAGGAGGTGGTAGGGAGGAGTGAGGGCAGTAGGCATGAGAGAAGTAGAATAAGGTGGACAATGCAAATTCGACGTACTGGTGGATATGGGTGACTGAGATGGGTAGGACTGGGATAATGTGGGAGAGGCCAGCGCCGGTTAAGATGGCAGCGACGGACATTGGCATCTCTTCCTACGCATCCTCCTCCTCCTGCTCAATTGCTCACTTGTTATCAACGTATAGACTCGGCGCTGTACACAGACAGCGTCGACGAGCCTGAATTAACTGCATGTACCTATGCAAGCAGTAGACCAGACTCATCAAGAACTCTCTCTCTACCCACTCAATATTTACTACCGGCATGCTCGATTTCTACTGACAGAAGATTAGGATGAAGTGGTTGCAGCAAACCTACCTCAGCGCGTGTCAGTAGTAGTGCAATTGCTTCATTGATTGATCGACTAATTTGGTGGAGACAATCGATGCCGTTTGAATGCTGCAGACATCCAGGCAGGCAGACAGAGAGGCGTAGTAGTAGGCAGTTTTAGACAAGCTAAGCGTATGGGTAGTTGGTAGTTGGCCGCCTATGCTTTCAAGTCGAGAGTCGTCCAGTTGCTCGGTGCTTTTGCCATTCACACGTGGTATCTGCAGTTGATGTACGGCAATGTTGTAAGCGAAACCGTCACCTCCAAATTCATCTCCTGCCTCCACATAAACCTGTATGACAGGAAATGGGAAGTGAACGTAGAGTTGGTCAGGGGCATTAATGAACGGCAAACAACGTAATGAAGTGTAGAGCTCACTTGCGACAGCTCAAATGCTCCATTGATTCACAGTTTTACTTGCCTAGTCAGACTTGTGGCCCGTGAGGCGCATTGTTGTGCGAACCATAGCGTCCTCTACAGGACGCCACTCACTTTAGTTGGAGGGAAAGCACTTGTTAAGCTAATCGTCGTTGAGGTCAGCGTCAGGCCCTTACGGCTGTAGGTCATGGATTCAGTGTGAACCCACTGCCTCCATACACTTCGACTCTGCTCTTCCCTCTCTGCTCACTTTAGCAGCAGTGGATAACACATTGGCTTACGACTGAGTGCCCACTTACCTCGCAAACACGGCGAATTAATCAAGCAAAGAGAACTGGCGTTGGTGCGATCATCGTTTCCTCCAAATCTACTGCCTCCAACACAACGCCTCAGATGCTTAACAAATAGCTTTGCATCCAAGACCACGGATTAATGTCGAACTTCTAGGTGTTTAAAGAGTTACCAAGTCTGAATGTAGCATTGCAGTAAAATTGCAAGCGAAACAAATTCGTCCCTTCTTTTTCAGCGTAAATGTTTGCTGCATTCGTTACTGTGCACAACTTTGCCTATTATCCTAATAATTTTAGTAAATGATGTGGTACTGTGGCTGAGGTGTCCCTTAATATGATAGAGGAGTTAATCTTGCACTTGCTTATACGAGTAAGTAACTGCTGCTATTGTCAGAGGCGGCACTTTGGACTTGACGGTGTTGATTGCTTCGCCATGGTGGTGGTGTTTATAGTAGTGGTGTTTTTTGTTTCGTGCCTCTACAACCCATTTCGTGTTTACATTATGGCTTTTGAAGCCTTGCCATGGCCCTTCTGCATTCGGTTTTGGTCTAACGGGCCTTGAAGATCAAGTAAGCCCTACACTGGCACTGCATCAACAATCTGCCTGCATTGCCGGTGTTGAGATTGGCTTAAGCGCGCTGCATCTGCAGATGTCTCGAAGGATCGTCGTAGCAAGGGGCATGAGTCGCCGTCATCGTCAGTGTATCGGTACGATGTCGATTAAGCGGGATAGAGGAGCAACAGAGCTTGATGGTGGTAGGTGTGTATTTGATTACTGTCAACCATTGAAGACACATGCAGAAAGAAGAAGTATTAGGTAGAAATGGTGAGGGTGTGCATTCACAGCATAAGCTGAGTTTTAGAGGAGAAAAAGGATGATGAGGAGGAGGAGTAGGAAGAGGAAGGAACATGCTGGCCAAGTCGATGGGCACTGTCGTCACCGTTGGCGCTGTTGGCATTGGCGTCACCACTTCCCTCGACATCCTTATCGTCTGCAATGCCGCCATTCACAAGTACGTTGGCTGGCTATTTTGAATCCTACCCTATTTGTCCTATACCTACTTCTATCTCCTTATCCCTTTTTTGTGTCCCTTTCTCTGTCTCTCACTCTCTACTTCTTTCTCGTGCATTGTTGGCACAGCATTATTTACGCACTGACTCAGTATTCGTAATAAATGTTCTAGTCGACGCGTTGGCGACTTATTCTTATGGGAGAGAAAACGATGAGGACGACGATGGGTAAGAGGGCAGGAAAGTGTTGTACTCGGTCTCTTACCTTTTCTCGAGGGGGACTAGCGATGATAACCCATGTGCGGCTGCTTGTTGTGACTGCAGCCCGTCGCCTCCACCCACCCGCCAGGCACCAACCACGTGGTTGGGCGTGCTCATGCGGCTGCTGGTGGCTGGATGTGAGTGTTCTTCTCCCTACTTTACTCAGCTGCATTCGTGCATACAAACGGAAGAGGATGTTCTCTAAGAATTCCCTCTCCGCTCCTTCGCTGTCTACCACTAACATGATTGAAAGTGCTTCATCTTCTTACCCAGACCACATGCGCGTGAGATGTGCTTCTTAGCAGTAGGATTGTTTGCGTTTAAAATAATAAATTAATGGAGGACGTCAGCGTTTTCCTTGTTATTTATTTGGGAAGGTACTGACCGCTTTGCTGATTTGTCGGTGTGTCTGCTCACCGCGTTATTCCAACAGCACGGGTAGCAGTTGCATGTTATGGGTTGTCAGGGTCCGTAGGTGCTCGTTTCGCACTCGGCTGTGTGGTAAGTGAAATGTGACTGTGCTTGTGCATCGGCATCAACGGTCATTGTTAATTGGCTTTGAGAGGATCACGGAGATCGTGAAGGGCCTATACTCCATCCAAAGAGGAAAAGCATTAATGCAGTTGTGTATGCGAAAATGCGCTGCTCTTGCACATTCAATAAAAAACTTAACGTCAACATACCTTAATACACATAAAGGTGCACGCGACTACAAATAGGTTCCATGTGCTGTACATAGGCGATGTGAGAAGAAAGGATGACAACAGCATAACAGTGCATTTGCATGCAGCAACAAAATAAATAAACGGCAAGATGAGAAGCATACATCTCAAACAGCAAAACCAAACAAACCCGAGTTCACGAAAGGATCCCCACTAGATATGGCTTTGTGACACTCCTCCTCGTTTCCGCATTTCTAATGTCAACGCAAATCACTATCCTTCTCAACGAGACAACAAACTTGCCTATCGCTTCAAATCCAATCTCGCACTCGTCTCGTCTCCTCGGCAAGCACTCATGCAATCACCTCATGCTGGTGCCACAAAAGTGACACCCGTCACATCGCCACGCCATCCACCACACCGGTATCGTACATATCGAGGTCTACATTGCAGGACGAATGAGAGTCCTCCACGAGAAACTCCAAAATCTCTCAATGTCCGCCATTTTATAGGTTCACCAAGACCCCCTTCGCCACCACACTAAGCCCACAGCATCTGAAAAGGACAAGAAGCATGAAGCGAAGAATCTGATGCTCCAATGTCTAGGTCACCACAAAGCCATGATACGCAAAAGTGGGTAAGGAAAACGAAATGCTCATTAAGTAAAATCCCAGCACCGCTTCGAGTTGCAGTCTGCACAGTGATGCAAAACGCGTCCTGCAAACACAATGTCAATTGGACATTGTGGCGTTTAAGCCCACTGTACTGAATCCTTGACCAAATAAAAATGTGGCAAAGGCTGGTAAGTGCTCATCACTCACATCAGATAAATGTGTGGCGCAACAGAGAAGACGAGATTTACATTTGCAGCTGTTTAGTAATGCTTATATCATTTGCTAATAATGCTCCACTGGAAACATGCATCTAGACTGAAACATGCATCTAGACGAAATAAAGGTCCACTATAGCATTCAGACCAAATAATTTCAGCACTCACTTACACCTCTCAATCTTCACATAGGCGAAGCCCTCCTAACTGATACTCAATTGCGAAAACAACCACCAGAGGATCTCTAACAACTATGCTCCCTTATTGCTGATATTCAGGACACGCAATCAACGTAAAAGAGTTTGTCTACTCTGTCAATTGCAAGTAAAATGCAGTTGTTTTGCAAAAATCCTAGTAAAACAACAGATATGCATGCACACGTGCATATTTATGCAAAGATTTGAATAAATTAGATAAATACAAGAAACGCGCAACTAGATGGCAAAAAAGGAAAAGACACTGTAGCCACTCGAGAATTTTTTGCATGTAAAAATACACATTACTATTGCAGAATACACATATCTAGTTAAACAGATGAAGGGGAACTGCTGGCATGGCCTGAAGGCTGGCCCCCTCCCCACTCAACCGGCTAAGGCAGTATGGCCACCCAAATGAATGAAACCGAAACCGGCCATGGGAACAAACAAGGTATTACGAAACCATTGACCCAAAAGGCAACTGCTGTGCACTAACTGCTGTGCACAAATGCGATTCTAGTGAAATGTACACGACAATGTCATCAATGGCACCATGTCCCAGTTTCGAGAATCTCAAGGCATTGGGGACGATTTCATGCCACGTAGCTATGGAGTGTTTGCAGTGCACAACTTGTAGAGAGGTCTTAAAAGAAGCCTAGTCATCAATCATCAGGCTCGTCTGCAGCCGTCATTAAGGCATGAGAGGGGTGTTTGTGTGGTGCACGAGACCGCTCCAACTGACCTGATACCACCCGACCTGACACGACATGGAGCTTACAGTTCTACAAGAAAGTCCATTTTGCTCTGACTTGTGTTGTGCACCATGAGGTGAAAACATTAAAATGCCAACAAAATTATGTTCCCCAAAATGCCACTCTGCCCTCTCATTCTTTTTTTTCTTTCCACCAGGCGGTGGAGGATGAAGACGCAAAAATTCAAAGTCAAAACAAAGTACATCACAGTGGCCGAAGCAGTGGCCCTACATTTACAACCTCACAAACGCGTCAGCATACACTTTCCTCTCCTCTTCCGGTTCCACCACTGCTTACAGATCGACACCTCACTTCTCTACTTTTTGAATTGTGCTTAGTAAGGTAGTGTGGGTGATCCTCCTCATCTCCCTTCGCCTCCTTTTTTTTGCACCACGATGCACCAAATTCGGCCAAGGTAGAAATGCACAAGGGCAAGTGATGTCTGCCCTCACAAATCCACCCACGAGGAGTGCTGCGTCTGAAGGCAACACCGGATGGCTTTAAGAGACACCATGCGGCACGTGTCAGATTCGAAAAGGTCACTCACCTAACTAACCGTCAGAGGTGCTCTTCCACGCCTTGTCTCGTCTACAGCCATTCATCCTGCTTCGCGCTCTTGCTCCTACCATTCGGTCAATCGTTTGTGCCTCCCTTCCACTTTGTTCCCTCCTGGCCTTTGGCCCTCTTTCCTTCCTCCATCTTCATTATACCAACCCTCCCTCTTCCGCTTCTCTTCCCGTTCTATCTTCTCCCCCATTTCCCTTACTTCATTTGAGCATATCAATTCAACGTTATCAAATCAGGTATCCGATGTAAGTCACGGGGAATGGAGGAACTTTGCCTGACGTCTTCAAGTGCGCCGCTGAAAAAAAATAGTAAGGTACGCTGCATCACGGCACTACACCGAGACATCCTACGATGTCCATTTTCAATCCGCCTCTGCATCTATCGCACTTATCCCTTTATCTCTTTCAGCCGAATGTTCATGTCTCTTTGCTTTTACCGAAGAAATGCATGCACCGCTCTTATCTTGCACCGCTCTTATCTTTGTAGTGCGATGCAACAATTCGTTCAAACGTCCCTTCATCAACTCACTGCAGGATCCAACCAACTGAGGAGTTCTCATTCCATCAATAATAAGGACCATCTTATGCACACGGTGGTCTCCTAGGTACCACAATGAATTCCAACACGCATCGCATTAGCAAAGGAAAACCAGATCCCAAAAATAGGTGGCGACTAACTAATGCGATTCTTAAAATAGGTGGCGACTAACTAATGCGATTCTGCAACTTCCTCCAGCTAATTCAAAAAATTACAACAAAAAAACAAATATTTGGGATAAATTTCAATGGCTGCTAGTTTGCCAAATAAATGTCAAGTTTAGCGTTATCAACATTTGTAATATGAAAGGGGGCAAACTTGCAGTTCGGACAACAAGACAACAACGAACAAATGAACCGCTTGTACTCCAGATGCCACCGTCTCCTCATATCACTCCTCTCCACCGCCTACTGTGTCAGCACTGGCCATATCACACCAATCAACTGCAGCCTCACCAACTTCCATAGCCTCAACGAAAGGCACCAAAAAAAAACAGCCGCGGCAGCTTAACCATCAGCATTAGTGCCCTCTATTTCAGAGGCACCAAGAGTCATCACCACGTCGGTGGCAGCATTTGTATACCACTCGTCAACGCCACCCAAAACAAAAAAGACACAAAAGTAGAGCTGGCGGGTAGGAGTTATCAGTGGAATGAAAAATTTGGCGCAAAAGGGATGCACCGCACCGAAGCCCATCCTTTCATATGTGTCGCTAAATGCATGAGAGGGCATAAGATATGAAAAAAGCAAATAAATGTCGTATAGATTGTTAATGAATTTAGGGACCACAATAAATAAACTACATAATTTTTGCGACAAAATAAGCAAAAATTTTTGAAATACGGTTTTGTCAGGCATTTGTGCGAGACTTTACACAAGGTCTTACATATTTGTGCGAGACTTTACACAAGGTCTTACAGTCCTAATGATTCGATAAACAAGTTAGCTAATAGCAGGTCTTTCCTCGGATATCTACTACTAACTAATAATTCGCTGCACAAATTTCGCATGCGATTTGCTTCAAGTCACATTAATCGTGCATGCGATTTGCTTCAAGTCACATTAATCGAAAGTGATATAATTGTGTAATATCTATGTTTATTTAAACCTCTCTTGTAGGCGAGGGAAAGGTACACAGCCTAAATATGCCAACACTGAAAAAGGCCATTCTACAGCCCACTGCTTATGCACCATCAACTCACCGTTTTGTCGAAGACTCACTCCCAATCATGGTGGCTGTTGGGGACGAGATGACACGGTCGATTACATGGTCTCTGTGTAGCGTTCTGAGACTCCCTTTAAGGTAAAAGAAGGCACAGTGCTGGGGCAGAATATATATTCTGGGAACAGAGGGCTTGGGGGCTGTTGGCACGGCCCAAAGGACGGCCAACCGGCTAGTACAAGATGGCCACCCAAGTGACCGAAATCGGCAGTTCGAACAAACAAAGTATTGCACTCTGTTAACCAAAGCAGAGGATGGCGTTTGCGTTATACCACGCGAATCAAATCTGATTTAACTCATGCAATTTCTCATTGGAGGCGAGATTGCCTAACGGAGCACGTATTTATCAACTCAGCTGCAAAATGTGCGAACGTAATGCTCGTCAAGCTACTCAACTTCCATATAGGCTCCATTGGAACTCAAATTTTACATAGACAACGTCGAGATCGTGCGAACACGCGATACTACGAACTATCTAGAGCCAAAGTAACGCGTTTACTACTTAAAAACTGTATGAGTATTATGAAGCTCCATCGCAAATCAAAATGCAACTACACAAATGCAAATTTATTTTTAGTGCATAGGTAGCAATAACAAATGATAATAAATTGGTGAGCAAACTGGAATTCAGTCGCGCATATTGGTGAGCAAACTGGAATTCAGTCGCGCACACTCCTGTTACAATGGACTAACGAATGAAACTGTTTGAAGAATGCATTACGGCCACGAAGAATAGATAATGGGAACTGCAACTCGGAAGTTAGATTTCCCACCTTCGAAAGAAAACAAGCTAACCGCTCAGAGCCCTTTAACTTAGCCCCGCACAAGTAAGCGAGAGGCCAATGACGGCCACTTCGCAACTCTGCATGAGACTTCGAAATCTACAAATGATCGCACACATCCTGATCGAAATCTACAAATGATCGCACACATCCTGAATATCAGTATACAACCAAACGCTAGTGGTGCCCTCTGATGTGCGGACACAGCAACAACACCTTCGATGGCCATTTGGGTAGCAAAGTCTTGCACCGTCAATGAAGCATGGCGACTTGTTTAGTGAAGCGTTTCCATTCGCTGCTGTTGGGTGTGCCTCAATGGTCCATTCGCTGCTGTTGGGTGTGCCTCAATGGTTATTTACAAGACTTCGAAGTTTACAATTCTCACATAGATTGGATAGGTGGATGGACTTCAAGAAGGTCGCACGATTGAGGAGCCTCACTCAACATGAGAGTGAAATTAAAGTAGTTCTACCTGTTTCACGAGTGAGCGTAGGATCACGGAATTCTAGACGTAGACAGGAACGATATTCTCACAATCTCTATCAGTTGGAGGGTGATTACAATTGCAATAATTAAAAGACCTTTATTTTAACACTTTGTATAAGTAAAGAAATCACACTTTGAATTATCGGCGCTGCAAGCACAACTGGACTGAGGCCTAAAAATGTCTTTGGTAAACATCTCATACTGATGGCAAGAGCTACGCGGAGTGGGGCTATGAAGAGTGTACTAACTGCGCTCATTACCTGGAAGTTGAAGGACAACCGCCCATTGCAATCAACGTGTCATTCATATGCAACGCTGATAGCTGTCATTGTATCATGCAGAAATGTTGTATGCTGTCATTGTATCATGCAGAAATGTTGTAATGGAAATTTGGAAGCCTTCACCACGTTGTTTACTTTCAGCTGTAGCCACATTCCTCTTACCAACCTAAACACGATTTCCCTTACACAGATGGTGATTTTATTTCTTACTGGATCAGGAGCCTAACTTTGATGGCAAGTTAATTAGTGCTTCCAATTGCTTGGGACAACGCTTGATTCATTCACCTTCTACTTATGCTTAAATAAGTCGAGCAGTGTTAGTTAATTGAAAAAAGGACGGTAAATGATGGCATTAAGGTCGCTGAGGTTTGCTACCACTGTTGCACCACCACTAGTGATCCGGACCTTGTGTTAAGAAGTGATCGTACTCATTTGCCATGTGGAAACGGTAGGTCTCAGGCTAAAATTGGTCGAATCCTTACCGCGGTATTTATTCGTGGTTAAGAAGTCGATAAGCAGAGATCCGCACATATAAGTAAAGAAATCACACTTTGAATTATCGGCGCTGCAAGCACAACTGGACTGAGGCCTAAAAATGTCTTTGGTAAACATCTCATACTGATGGCAAGAGCTACGCGGAGTGGGGCTATGAAGAGTGTACTAACTGCGCTCATTACCTGGAAGTTGAAGGACAACCGCCCATTGCAATCAACGTGTCATTCATATGCAACGCTGATAGCTGTCATTGTATCATGCAGAAATGTTGTAATGGAAATTTGGAAGCCTTCACCACGTTGTTTACTTTCAGCTGTAGCCACATTCCTCTTACCAACCTAAACACGATTTCCCTTACACAGATGGTGATNGTAGAACCACAAAGCTGTTTAATTTGATTGGCAATGCACACTTCTCATTGCCTCACAATGATTTGCGATGATGTGTGATTATCTGACTGATGCTTGAAGCTCAGTGTGATTATCTGACTGATGCTTGAAGCTCATCCCATTAGAGCTCGTACAAGGAATGTCGCTTCTGCGATCTGCAAACGGAGTGCTTGAGCCAAAACTGACTTACTCGTGACTGGAGAGGGCTCCAATTTTAACGCGGCGGACGTGTTCGTTTGCAGTTCTCTGAATGCGTACGGGTGTGTGCGTGGATGGAAGCAGGAAGGGCGTTCATTTTGCCGAATCAAGGCTCTCAATCTGCTGCCACTTTCTCACTCATCTGCATGAGTCGACGTGATACGAAGGAAAAGATGAGTCGACGTGATACGAAGGAAAAGTAGTCTATCAGCCACAACCACTGCCTATCTACTGAAAGAGGACGAAACATGCCTCAACGGGAGCTCATCCAGCTCTCAACAGGTTCAACATACACAACACTTCGAGGCTGACGGCGTGGGTAACGAGATCTTCCACGCTTCCCTCGATTTCGACGATTTTAAAGATAAAATAAAGGTGGAAGCTGATGAGCGGTTCGCGGTAGACTACACTTCGGAGAACTTTGGCATAGCGAATGTGAGTAAGTCGACGCAATGATCTTTGCTTTGTTAACTTCCAAAGCGGCATTTATAAAATCAGCAGCACGCGCAACGAGCACGTACATTCTGTTTCTCATGAAAGACTGTCTAGCCATATTCTCACTCAAATCACCAGCTTCAATAGCATCTTTCAGCCACGAACTAGAAGCAATTAGAGCAGATGTGACGCGAAAGATGCAACAATGAATCTGATAGCATAAAGTGAAAGCACAGTTGATTTGATAGAGAAGTACCGCAGCTTTAACAAGATTTTATCGAGAGTAGACCAGACACCAAGCAAACGGTGTCAGAAGTGCAGGAAAAGCAGATTTTGTGAGGAAAGCTTGAGATCGACGTCCATAATAACAGCATCCAACTGTTGTGTGTCCTCATTGAAGCCAAGATGCGGCTCACGATGGAAGGGTCCGCGGATGATGACTGACCTAGCGGATGATGACTGACCTCCTCCACCTCGCCTAAGCAGAAAGAAAAGAAGTAAGCAATAGTTGGAGAGTTGGACTTCTGACTACCTGATTTCGATGTGGTACTGCAGCTTATTTGATGAGTGAACTGGTTGCTACAGATTAAGTGCCTTGATCTAGCGGAAAACGGCACTTCAATTGGATGTGAGCCACACACACACACGTCATCTGTGCCGATTCGGAGCCGCTCATAAGGCACGACTGAATCAAGTTAAGTGCTAGAGGTGAAGTTGTAGACTGTGTGAGAGATATTCCATGTTAGAACACCAATGAAAGAAGCTCGAGCACTTGGGATACCGGTAAAATAGTCGGAAAGTAAACGGTCCAGAGGGTGTGCAACTGTGTGATAACGAGAGATGTCACGTCAAGTAAGTAGAGAACGGTATCATGGCTGGTGAATCAAAGCTGGATTGGATAGGGAAGGAGAGAAAAACATGAATGATGGTTTGAAGCGAAGAATGGAGAAGAAGCTGAAGCGAAAGCGTGATTCCTGCAAGTATGAAAAGTAACCAGAGCGTCCAGAGCCGATTGAGGTGGATGTAAGCTGATCATTTGTGGGAAATTCTAACGCAGCAGTAGTGTTCGTTCCTTCTGCCACCCAACACCCTCACCAGCCTGCGGTCAATTTGCAGTGGAATCTCCATGTGTCCTCACGGTCCTTAATATTGCTTGAAAATCAACAGTCACCCACACACGATAGAGCACCAGTGGAGGTGACGAAGTTGGAGATAAGCCATTGGAATTACATCAATCTTTACGCTGCCTTCGACGGTGACCATACTCTCACTCCTGTCTCCACTGCCTTAGCGACATGTTTGAAATTAACGAAACGAAGAAGGCACGCTGATTTTATAGATGTGTGCAAAAATTGTTTCATTATTGTGTCACGGCAGAAGGTATGAGACGGGTTCCATTGTTGTAAGGTATGAGACGGGTTCCATTGTTGTGGGTGTACGTGGGACTGCTTAGCAGAGCCTCTCTGTGCAATGGGACCCGTCAAACACTCACATTGAGCCTATATGAAACAAATTTCTAACTGACGCAGTCAGAAAGAGAGGTCAAGAATCGGTTACAACTTTTGTTAAGCTAATGTGCATGCAATATAACAGTTTGACTGAAAAAAGGCGAACCTCTCTCCGCCTCTTCCTCCTCCTTCTCCTCCTCGATCTGTGACGACTCCTCCTTCTCCTCCTCGATCTGTGACGAGTACCCTAAGCTGGTCTGTTGCTAACTTCCTGCAATTCTTATCCCAGGTTCCCACTGCTTCAATGAACTGCCGCAACAGAGCCCGTAACCAGTCAGTGTGGGACCTCCGCTTTCCTATGACACATGTAAGAAGAAGTAGACTTTTCAAATGGACCCTATTTGTAGTTGGAACGAACGATTTTGTTCCATATTGCAGCAGATGGTAAAGAGACCAACATTGGTGCTGAATGTTGTATGCATGGATTGCCCACAATCTCACTCAATTCCACCTCTGCTGACAGTTACTCGAAGGTCAAGAGAGACATTTGCCATGTATGCAGGTTTGACTAAGTAGTTTTCAATATTGGACGAGAAGCCTTTATCGAACATGCGCCTTCCTTCGAAGGAGTGCAAGGGTGTGCTGGAGACGAGACTGAACGAGATAATTGGAATGAAGATCAACGGTTTCTGAACATGGAGGCACCCTGATGCAGTGCTCTTGGTGGGAATGTGGTATCTAGCGTATGGAGGGGAGCGATGCGTAGATGTGATTTCAAAGGCTGTGGGACACTAAGCGGAAGGATATGGAATGCAAATGTCTCAAGTTATTTGATTGCTATCATGATGTCGACTTTTCCCTCTCATCTTCTTTGATGTTTGTTAGGATGATTATCCATCCATCCATTCAAGGTACCTGAAATCATCAGAAATTGTTTTCAACACTTTATGAAGTAAACTATGCTAAATTTATTTTCCACCTAGAATTGTCTACTTTCAACGGGTCTAAAAGTCTTCAGTTGGTACATTTATTGAGTCAATTTACTCATGAACCGTTGCCATTCACACGAGCTGATGGTTTAGTGCAATTTGCACGCCACATTGAAAAAGAGCCTCACCGATCGACTCTCACTTCCAGTTAAGTAGCCTCAACAATCTGTGAACTTAGTGGACAGAATAGAAATTTAGCCCAAATGCGAAGACACTTGGACAGTGTCCCTCCGCCTTGAATATCACGCCGTAGACTCCAAAGGGTGGTCATTCACATCCTCTTTGGGAATGAAATTAACGACTGTTTCACCGAATCGCAAATGACCAAGTCAGTCAACACAGAAGTCAACACAGCCTTGGATCTTCCACTGCTGTTGATTCATTCATGTACGTTTGCACTACTTAAACTCACTGATAAGCTTGCATCTCCGTAATCAGGAGAATGAGAATGCATGGAAGGATGGGTATTGTAAGAGCACTTGAATACTTCTTTTAAGCTGGACTTCACTGAATTTTATTGCAGCAAACACCAACTTCTGCAAGTAGTGGACTAAGGATTGCCTGAGTTTCTAAATAGAAGTGAGTGAGAGTGCTAGCACGGAGGCGATTGGAGCCACACATGCAAGTCCTTATCGAATAGGACCCTAACAGTCGCCTACTTGTTTACTTGGCTCAAAAGATTTGGACATCACTTACTTGAGGAACATTCATTAACGAAGTGGATGGAGTTAACAAGCTACCATTTTTCAAGTCGCCAGACCCGAATTGAGACGTGCCAGACCTGAATTGAGACGTGCACGCCTGCATGCGAACAGGCAAGAAAGTGTGGACCAACTGCTGCAGTACAAAAACATGAACTAAATCTTGAGCTAAAGCGGTTCTCCAGCACCTACAATGTGAGTTGAGGAGAAGGAGTAGAAGGTGGGCTAAGGAGAAAGAAGAGAGCGGGACTCACTTGATGGTCCCAGTGACCGATTTGGCTGCTCGTCAACCTTAAATGCTGCGATTTTCTATCAATTTCATCTTCGCGGAACGTGTTTTGCATTGCTGCGCAGACCGCAACTCGTAGCGGTCTTGGCTTTTGTCTTCCTAAGTTGTTTTCTCATTCAATCTTGTGCGTTGTAGTTTTGCAGTGAATTGGACATTCATGCACGGGACTTTCCACTTTGTGTTTTTGCCCTTTTGAGATGCTGTTAATATGCGGCACAAGCATGAGGTGGTGGCATGGGCGCATGCTGAGCGGGCTAGAGGAGTGCTGGATTGGAGTCGAACCGATAGGCAAGCTTGTTGTCGTGCTGAGAAAAGATGGTGAATTGCGTTGGTGACTGCGTCGACGTTAGGAATGCGGAAATGAGGAGAAGTGTCACAAAGTCAGGCCCATTTGGGATCCTTTCCATGAATTCGAGTTTGATTAGTTTCGAAGCTCGAAGCACTTGCTTCTAATCTTACAATTTACTTATTTTTACATTGCATACAAATGCAATTGCATACAAATGCACGGTTCTGTTGTTGCAGGGGGAGAGCAATGGGAGAGGCTTTCGTTGTGCAAGAATAGCATCTTTTTGCATTCGTTCATTATGCCTTGGTGGTTTTTTGGGTGGTAGGTTGTTTGGTCGAAGAAGGGCCAAGGCAAATGAGGTCCCATTTGTCAAGAAATGACGATAACCCTCCAAAAATGGGTGAGGCCAGGCCAGCGTTGGTGGCGACGACGATGCTGATTCTAGCGTCTCGACCCAATCGTGTTAGTCGGATGCACACTTACCAGCGTCAAGCCTTGGTCTTCCTCCATTCCACGCCGTCGACGTTGCACGTGGACACGAAGGCAGAAGGAATGTGGGGATGTAATCCTGACTACTAACTGCTACATCTCTTTTTCCTTCTCTGGAAGCACGGAGGCGAGTGAAGAGAAGGAGAAGATAGTGGCAGGAGGGAGCAGACATGAGAAATGTAGAATAAGATTGTCAATGCGCATCCAACCTACTGGCAGCTATCGACGACTGAGATAAACCTACTGGCAGCTATCGACGACTGAGATGAAGAGGACTGTGGCAAGGTGGATGGGGCCAACGACGATTGACACGGTGGTGATGGCATTGACGTCCCCCCCTCTGCCTCCTCTTCCTCCTCCTCCTGCACCTCCTCAATTGCGCCTGGTTAGCCATCCTCTGAAATAGACAGTGCTGTTGTGTCGCTGATGCTGCTCAATTGTAAACTCACCGTCAGCATGTGGACTCGGTGCAGCACATAAACAGCGTCGACGGGCCTGACCCAACTGCATATACCCATACGGGCAATGGATCACGCTTATCAAGAACTTTCTCTTTGCTCCTTTACTGACTAATACTAGACTAACATGACTGAAATTTCCCATGCTCTTACTCAGGCCACATGCGCATACTCAGGCCACATGCGCACGAGATGTGTTCCCCAGCAAGAGGAGTGTTTGCGTTCGAAATAACAAAGGTGATAAAGGACATCTGCTGTTCCTTTGTCATTGTTGATTTGGGAAGGGACTGAGCGGTTGAGTGAGCGGTTGAGTTAAGCGTAGGTAGTAGTAGCTGCATGTCATGGGTTGTGGAAGTAGTAGCTGCATGTCATGGGTTGTGGAGGGTCGTGAGTGCTTGTCTTGTACTCGTCTGCGTGGTAAGTCAAATGTGATCGTGCTGCGCATCATCATCATTAACAGTCATTGTTACTTGACGTTAGGAGGGTCGTGGGGAAAGTGAAGGGCCCATTACTACTTCTAAGAAGGAAAAGCCTAAATGCAGGAGTTTAAGCTCATGGGTGGGCAGGAGTTTAAGCTCATGGGTGGATGGATGGTGACGAAAAAATGGACGAAAGTGGAGTAGTGTACTGCACAGAAAACTGTGGAGGGGAGGAAGAAGGTAAAGGTGGAAGAAGGGGATTGAGGTAGGTAGTTAGGTAGGTGTAAAAGACTATGACCCTTGGTCCTTTCTTTCTTTTTGTCGTGTTGGATGAGATGAGGGCCAAAACACTGCTGCCCGATCTTTGAGCCGCAAGTTGTAGTAAATCCGTAAATTCCACATCAACGTAAAAACATGCTTCCTCTTCTTCTTTTTCTCCTCCTCTTGCGGTTCGAGACTCCATTTCTCCTCCTCTTGCGGTTCGAGACTCCGAGTAAGTCAGCACATCCCTTCTTCATTTTCCTCTCGAACAGGTGGGGTGAGAGCTGGCAGTGAGCTCTCCCCATCGAGGTGAACAGGCACAGACTTGTCTGGGAAGATGTAGAGAGCAGAGCATTTTTGAGGACGCACACTCCACTGTCACAATGAAAACTAATCTTCCTTACTTCAAGATAGCACTGCACACAGAGACGCTGAGATGAATGCAGTTGTTTACACCTAATCGGTCATAGTTACAAGCATTATGATAATAATAGTGATGAGTCCGATGGTGAGTGAGAGTGTCGTTGTCTATTTTCAGGGAAGGCGTACACTCTCTAAATGTCCCCTGCCTGCTCTCTTCCCTCTCTTTCAAAAGTAATGTGTTGGTTAACTGCTGCCGAAATACGAAAATTGCGTTAATGCATCAAAGACGACGCTTTGAAATGCACGTGCGGGACGACGTGCAATCACCACTGGAGCATGCTGGACACGATCAACCGATGGGAAGTGTGACGGTGTGTGACCTTGTGGAGGAGTGGGACCGAGGCACTGACGAAGAAGTGGATGATGATAGCAGGATGAATAGCAGAAGGCGATGGAATGTGTACCTGATTATGTGTGGCGGTTAGCTGAGTGACTCACTCGGTGGCACGTGTCGCGTGGTGGCTTCTTGGAAGCAGGCATCACTCGCCTTCGTGGCTCTTCACTTG
Organism: Taenia saginata; assembly: GCA_001693075.2. Lineage (NCBI taxonomy): Eukaryota > Metazoa > Platyhelminthes > Cestoda > Cyclophyllidea > Taeniidae > Taenia > Taenia saginata. The sequence continues at coordinate 61,592 of LWMK02000102.1, forward strand.
GGTTGATTTCGTGCAGTACATTGCATGCCTGAAGGGCAGGAGGGAAGGAAAGAGTCTACTATTGCTAATGTTCTTCCATTGAAATGTGCGGCATTACTGAGATTGCCTGTCTTCAAACTCCTTTTAGGCATTTAGGTACTTCTCTCATTTACAACGAGGTGCCCGTTTTAATCAAAACGAAGGAAAAGAGCAGCGGGATGAGAAAAATGGGGTCAAAGAATGTGTGTGGAAGGGTGGGTGGGTGAATGGTAAAATGATGACAAACTGAATAGGCGGAAGCACTTAGTTATCTCACCCTTACTGCATGACTACTATCCAAAAGGCGTTGACAGGGGCAGCGTTTACGATGTCAACGATGATGCTGCCAAAATTGGCTATCTTGGCTAACACAAGCGTGTACAGGTCTGTCTGGTCCACTATCTTACTACTAAGGGACCGGTTACAAAGAGAATTGGGCACGAACTGCTTTCCTTTTAGTCCAAAAATTGCTATCAAGTTTAGGTCTTCTGGAAGATGTTTCGCAACATTTCTGCCGTTCGTGAAGTCGATCCCAATTTGAGTATTGCTCAAATTTCACTAATGAGGCACAAATCGTAATGGATCCGGATCTTAGGCATTCCAAAAAACTCCACTGGACTAAAAGTTGAACGGTCCTCTACTTCTTCTACTGCGAATGTTTTGAGATAAACCACGTTATAAAAACTGGTATGTCCTCTGACTACTTGCCAACTCCTCCTCCTCCTCCTCCTCCTCCTTCTCTTTAATTATAGTAGCAAAATGGCAACAGTTTTCAATGGAGAATGAGAAAATACGCGGTCTCTGCACAGTTCTCATATCACCAAAGGAATACTGAACTACATCGTTTGAAGACCGAGGCACTGACGAAGAAGTGGATGATGATAGCAGGATGAATAGCAGAAGGCGATGGAATGTGTACCTGATTATGTGTGGCGGTTAGCTGAGTGACTCACTCGGTGGCACGTGTCGCGTGGTGGCTTCTTGGAAGCAGGCATCATCTTGGAAGCAGGCATCACTCGCCTTCGTGGCTCTTCACTTGGGTTGATTTCGTGCAGTACATTGCATGCCTGAAGGGCAGGAGGGAAGGAAAGAGTCTACTATTGCTAATGTTCTTCCATTGAAATGTGCGGCATTACTGAGATTGCCTGTCTTCAAACTCCTTTTAGGCATTTAGGTACTTCTCTCATTTACAACGAGGTGCCCGTTTTAATCAAAACGAAGGAAAAGAGCAGCGGGATGAGAAAAATGGGGTCAAAGAATGTGTGTGGAAGGGTGGGTGGGTGAATGGTAAAATGATGACAAACTGAATAGGCGGAAGCACTTAGTTATCTCACCCTTACTGCATGACTACTATCCAAAAGGCGTTGACAGGGGCAGCGTTTACGATGTCAACGATGATGCTGCCAAAATTGGCTATCTTGGCTAACACAAGCGTGTACAGGTCTGTCTGGTCCACTATCTTACTACTAAGGGACCGGTTACAAAGAGAATTGGGCACGAACTGCTTTCCTTTTAGTCCAAAAATTGCTATCAAGTTTAGGTCTTCTGGAAGATGTTTCGCAACATTTCTGCCGTTCGTGAAGTCGATCCCAATTTGAGTATTGCTCAAATTTCACTAATGAGGCACAAATCGTAATGGATCCGGATCTTAGGCATTCCAAAAAACTCCACTGGACTAAAAGTTGAACGGTCCTCTACTTCTTCTACTGCGAATGTTTTGAGATAAACCACGTTATAAAAACTGGTATGTCCTCTGACTACTTGCCACCTGATTTGTCCTCTGTGCGAAACTAGTTTCCACATTAAGGATACCTCCTCCTCCTCCTCCTCCTCCTCCTTCTCTTTAATTATAGTAGCAAAATGGCAACAGTTTTCAATGGAGAATGAGAAAATACGCGGTCTCTGCACAGTTCTCATATCACCAAAGGAATACTGAACTACATCGTTTGAGATAAAGCTGGAAAGTGTAGGCGACATTTGGTTGATTGCAAATCCGGTGCTGTACAATGTTCCCATAGATGATAGTGCGCCGCATGTCAAGGTCAACCTTAAAGGTCTCAATAGTAGGTGGCGATTTGTCCACTGCACGCAAGTTGAGGGTCTCACATCACTGTTGGGTGTCTTGTGTCGCACTGTTGCGCGTTGAGTTGGCTGCCATGTCCCGATAAGTGGTCTTCTTTCCAATTCAATGGTTAAGAAGGAATATTGAAGTTTGTCACTGTCCATGCACTCCAAATACCATCTCATCATTCACCGTCAGAGTCTCAAACGAGCGACTAAATTCACAGTTCGTAAGCATTAGACTTATGCGGCCCCATGCTGACCATAATGTGAAAAGGCTGAATAGTCACTTATTCTCAAGTCTACGAGGCCTCGCATCCATTAGCCTGTTCTCCATTCCAGGTAATCATTTTTGATTGTGCGCCAAATGGCTTAGTTAGCTTTGAGGTGGAGGAGGCAAACAAGCATCACAGATGTGAGGTTCTAGGATAGGGATAGCAAAGAACGGTTCTGTTACTACAGTGCATGAGTTGGTCGAGGCAACCAGAAGGCTTGGTCATGAGTTAGTGGACAAGGTGGCTTCATGAAATGGTTGTGGTTGAGGGCGAGTGAATAAAATGAGGGAAAGGGAAAATGAGAAGTGGGGTATCTGCTTTGAAGGGAAGGAGGGAGCTGTAGCATGGTGGAGCGAAAGAAAGGAACAAAGTCAAGTGGTTGGATGTGAAATGGCGCGCTGCTAATGGTGAACCTTGCGAAGCGCATTCAAGATGTGACGAGGTGATTCCTGTTTCTTCACCTGCATCAAAACTCTCACCACGTACGTGCCACTTAGGTATTCTCTCCTTAAATATTTTTCCCTTTCTATTCCACCATTGCGCTGCTTGACTCAGAGCTGCCTGACTCAGCTGCCAGCTGTGAAATTCAAACTCCATCAGTCTGGCCTTTCAAAAGTACACAAGATAACAGGCTGACGGACCTGCTCTAGCATACAGACTTGATCATTTGTCTTCTCAACTTAAGGGTCGGTAAATTAAATAATTAACGGCTGCTGTCATTCATTTTCGTATCTTCTGATGGAGCAGACATTTTCGCTTTCCTCCGAACGACCATGTTTCATTAAAAATTCCATCTCGGCGGGTTGAATTGAATCACACTGAAGAAGTTTTTATCAGTGTCTTATGCTTTCACTTCTTCACTTCCTTGAGAAATTATCTCATTAGTAGTGTAAATTTTGTTCATTATGCATTGAAATCGTTCCTCACTAAAAGTCACTCATGCGAAGCCACCCTTTTTGGCCTAGAGGATTAGGCTCGGTCAAAGCCTAGCGTTCACAGCATGCACCTAGTCAGCTGACATTGATTGACCTCAACTTCATTTACAATTCAACCAATTGACCTAATCGTGGTATTCTTATTCGCACTTGTTGCTGCCTAGTTGGCGTCTGTGTTGACAGCTCCAAAACTGCATGTATCCACGCACTCGGTGGCGGCGAGTTGTAGTTCACCGCCTTCTTCATTCATGGTTGCAATAGATTGCAAGGCATTCGCATTCTTTGCCATCACTTGTCGTCCTATTTATTTGCTACAACTCAACAAAAGTTTTTTTTGCTGCACCATCACCGTGCGAAACTTTGTGTACTGCCTTAACCTACTTCTACCCACGGTGGGTACCTCACCTCCTTCTCCCCTTCCTCTTCTATTCCCCCCCTCAGGTCTGCACCCTGCACCACCGCACTAGGCCATTACGTCTTGCCACTAATTCAGCACTAGCTCTCACCCAACTAGCGCTGCCCCACTAGCCCATCTGCATGCCCAGGCGTGAAAACCGTAACAATGCATCGTTCATGCACAGGATGCCCGTGTTCTGTTTTAGGCAGTCAACAGCCTGTCCATCCAAGAGGGCCGCATTGACCTATATGCTTGGTTCATTTGCAATCTATAAAGAAAGTGTTGCAGGCTGAATGGTTACCAATAGCATCCAAAATCAGACCTTTTGGAAATCCACCAAGTCTGTTCGGTGCTTTGCGGTCCCTGTGCTTGCCATCGTCCAGGAAGGCCACGTACTCAACCTCGCGAAACGCGTCCTTGGATGGCCGCTTTGTTCATTATCGGCAACAACTTTGATGAACACTAGATTGCAAAGCTCCACACGTTCAGCACGTTAGAATGTATTTTAGGTGTGGCACTCGTTCATCCACCCAACAACTTCAGGACAATTTTGTCGCGTCGATTTTGACCCTTAGCATCTATGCGCCTAATCGGGGACTTCAGTTTATCTGACTATAAATGGCGAGGGGATCCAGGGGATACCGAACTCAAGGTGGTGATTGAAATCTCGAGATTGAGAGAACATTTGTTCCCTTACCATAGAAACAATGAGCGAGTCACATGCATTTACTTAATGAATTTACTTAATGCTCTTTGACGATCACAGCTTCCAGTGTTGACGAGTGGAGAGCAGACAGCAATGGGAATAGCCAACTTCCACTTGATCTGCATCATTACATCTTACATTTCCATTGCAACAGCATCATTACATCTTACATTTCCATTGCAACGTTATCGGTCCGAATCGGCCAGTCACATGAGTCACTGAGCAGCAATCCTCCTCTCGCATACCCACCCGACTCATGATGCTCATACTTCAGTCGTTGCTGTTGCTTCAAAGTGTCCGGTAAACATGCTGCTTCCACCCCTTCCTCGTGCTCTACCTAATTTTGACCAATTATTTTTACCTTTGCATCCAGCCATTACATCGAATCACATGCGAAGACGGTCAGAGGGAGCAGAGCATGTTGCCTCAAACTTACACAAACGCTTTGTGGAAGTTGACAAATCATGGGTTAAGGAGGCAGCATTACGCATCGTTGGAAGTCTGTGGAGCTGAGCAGTGTCCAGAACAACAGCTAATTCGTTTAGCTTATTACGAGAAAAAAGAAATCATTGCTAGCTGTTAAGCCAATACTCGAGCACGCTGCCATGGCAAAGCGCTAGACTAAGCCAAGCAAGTCCCATGAAACATGCAGTAGATACCGGTGAAGCTAGACCCACCTGCCAACCACCCAGACGCATACCACCTCTTTTGCTAGAAATCAACCGTCTGGTGGAAGACATAATTCAGGAACGATCCCCCAAATGTTGGTTTTCAGCCCGCCTGCACAGTGATACTTCCTGAGCAAGTAAATTAGTAAATTAAACTTCATAATTCCCAGTGTCTGCTCGACACGCAATCTGCCTAGTCTGATTTGTTGCGAAGTTGTGCCAGGGACGAATGCATTCGAGCTAAAGGTTTCGGCAAGTTGAGCCAAACATTTCCCTTCAATTTCAAGGGACATGTGGGGTGGGGATGGAAGGAAAGGGGAAGTACCTTTGTGACTAACCTGCCATGCATGTCAGGACCAGTCTCAGAGTAGTACGCGAGGCGCTCATCCGGCTCAACCAGAACAAAACGTCCCCCCACCTCACAACTGCTCACTGCCTCTAGGTGCGCCTGCTATTACAGAATCCTTTTCTCCACCTTGCCCGAGTAAAAGCGCACATCACAATCGGGATGCCTAAAAACCGAAATGATGCGATAGGCATGGAACTGTCCCCTCCGCACACCATGCTGCACAAGGGCTGCAGTCTGGTCGTCGTCGTCGTCGTCGTCGTCAGCTGGATTCCAGTTCGGTTCGTACCAATGATATGAAGACTGCAACCAAACCCTGGCGACCGTGAGACAGATGCACAGGCTGTGATAAATAATCCACATGCTAAATCTGCCTATGACCTCGGTGGTCATCATCTCCTCATAAGGCAAAGTTGTGAGTGGTACTGGGAATCGTAGGGGGCATTATTAGCAAAAGTAGTGCACACCGAGGGCTCATCCAAGGAGTAGTACAAGGAATCTCTATCACTAATAAAGCGTATAAGATCTACATAAAAATGGCAAGCACCTATAGGCTCAAAGCCAAGGCAGCACATAACGCGAGGCTGGATCAACAAAAATAGCTCAGTTTCGGGTGTCAAACGCTAAAGAGGGGTAAAAAACGTGAATCTGTGCATAAATTAATGACAGACTTGGAGACAGAAACAATAAAGCTGCCTTAAAATTGCTTGCTGATGCAAAAATTACATTTTGAGAAAAGAAGTCACCTTGCCTAAATTTACACGCAGTAACTAAATCCGAATCAAGAAGGCCCTAACACTCTACCAAGAGTCTGTGAATGGACTGATGTCTACCCTTCGTAGGCTAAAAATAGCGAGAGCTCTTTGGCACTCGTTCATTAAAAGACGGAACCGATTCTTGCTCATGAAAAATTTGGAATCAACAATTGTTGACTTTTAGCCACAATACCAAAAATTACTTAAAAAGCACTGCTTACCCGAAACCTCGCAAAGCGCTGAGAATAGGCAAATGGAACCTCGCAAAGCGCTGAGAATAGGCAAATGGTACGTGCATGTTAAATGAAGTAAACAATACAATACATTCTAACGATAATAGAGAACCATCTTAATGGGAATAAATGAAAACGATGGCAGATTGGAAAAAAGCAACAACGCAGAGATTAATTGTAAAAACACTACGCACCAAGCACTCGATGATGAGTCGCATGCCTGAATAGACACAGTTCGATGTGGTGATCCCCGATCGAGTCCGACAACCCTGTGGATATCCATTCACCGGTTTACAGCTACCTCCACAATTAATGACACGATCCTTAAGATTGACGTTGATTGACAATACTGATGCCCTGTTATGGGTCGCATGCCTCTGTGGATGATATATAGTGCATGTCTCACCCGCAGGGACGCCCCCTCCGTTACCATTCAAGTCAACCCCAACACTAATTTGGTCCGTCCAGTCGACTCAGCACAACCACATGCCGTGTGATTTGAGACTCTCTTTCTTCCTTTTTCGTAGACATCACGGATTAAGGAAAACACATAAGAAGTAGGTCTGATGGTGTCTACTACTCGTTTCTCATGCCCCACTGCAAAGAACCTTCGGTGAGTGTCTCCTTCCTCTCTTACAACACTCAGTGGGCTCTCAAACATTGCATATTGCACTGTGTCCCACCATGTGTGCTCCATGCATTCAACTTACCCAAACAAAGAGGACTGAAGACCAATACTGATGCCCTGTTATGGGTCGCATGCCTCTGTGGATGATATATAGTGCATGTCTCACCCGCAGGGACGCCCCCTCCGTTACCATTCAAGTCAACCCCAACACTAATTTGGTCCGTCCAGTCGACTCAGCACAACCACATGCCGTGTGATTTGAGACTCTCTTTCTTCCTTTTTCGTAGACATCACGGATTAAGGAAAACACATAAGAAGTAGGTCTGATGGTGTCTACTACTCGTTTCTCATGCCCCACTGCAAAGAACCTTCGGTGAGTGTCTCCTTCCTCTCTTACAACACTCAGTGGGCTCTCAAACATTGCATATTGCACTGTGTCCCACCATGTGTGCTCCATGCATTCAACTTACCCAAACAAAGAGGACTGAAGACCACCATAGCACTTCTTTACCTTTGCATTCCACTTTAGTGACACCAGAATGCCTCGCTCCTTTGGATCCCTCACGCTCCTCTCACCTTCTTCTCTTTTGAACCAATCATCAACTTTCCTTTCCCTCCTCCTCTTCTTACCTTGTCGTCCATCTGCGCCCTCTTGGTAAGACTCCTTCGTCTCTGCACTGGTCTCACTCTTGACTATGACATGATTAAATGATGCAAAGAGTCACAATCCAGATCAGAATAGCACAGACTAGACTGGATCCCACTAAACTAAACTGTACCCACAAGCAAACCTTGTTCTGGTGTAGTCTAGTTTAAATTGCCAAAAAATGTCCAGTTTTGTGCATTTTGGTTACTTTATTCTGCTCCGCACCAATTTGCCTTAATTTTATCTCCCCCTTCTCCTTAATTGCTACCGGCTCGCCCTCATATCCAAATGTCATCCGCCTTACGGTGGTAAAGATGGTGTAAATAATGGTCCCAGAATTAGTTCCGACAGTGTAGGTTGGGAGTTATGTAGATGCGTTATCCATTCAACAAAAAGAGGAAGGAGGGATACATGCATGTGTTGGGCCCTGAAATGTGTCCCACCCATCACTACTTTGTTGGGTGCATGACGGTGAGTCTTGACTATGGTTAGGATGTGCTGAAGCGCCTGGTACTATCAGGCTTTGTTGGACTTTGAACCCCTAGAGGCCAAGTTAGGCAGCCGTACCAGCTGAGATACATGATCTACTTCCAGGAGGAAAGACGGATGGAAGGCGACGTGTAGAGGTATCTGAGATGTCAACACCATTTTGGAGGTCACCACTGATTGCACTCTATCACTCAGTCATTCGATGTAGCATTTCTAATTCTTCATATCTGAGGTAGACTGTGGCACAAAGGTGATTTGAAAGATGACGTAACACCTCCATTTTGGTCACTTAGGTCCATGAGGCACAGCTAACTTCAAAAACAACCATTTTAAGGAAATCCATGAGGATTGTGCACGAAACCTCGGTGTCAGTGCGTTTGCCCAGAATTTTAAATGCAAGGATAGAAGCATTCACACAGCCAAGCCCACCGCGTCCCGGTCAGTGGCTTTGGAGACAGGCACTCCTTATTTCGTGAGCTAACCAAAAATCACCCCTTTGCTATATGGGAGTAGATGTGAAGGTAAAGGGTGTTGAACCTTTGCCGACTGGAAATAAACCAAATGTTAGAATTGCTGTGCTTGGTGGAGGAGCAGCATGGTTTGTGGCAGTAGCCCAGTTTCACTTGAAGTCAAACGCAGGCCATCCCAAGGAGACGCATGTGGTGGTAAATGTGGTGAGGATAAAAAGAAGAGGGTCGAATTTTTGCAGTCGATAAAGCCATGCCTCCTACTGTCAGAGTGGAAATACTGTCAGAGTGGAAATGAGTGGTGACGATTTTCCTTGTCATCGTATGGTTGCCGCATTTTGCACTGTTATCTACCGCATCACCGTTGTTCACTAGAGGATCTGTAAACCAGGATCGCTTGCTCTATGGTGCTCTACCGGATAGGCAAATACTGGAAACAGACTAGCCCATACGTCTACTTTGCTTTTGTTGTATCTTATTTTTCAAGCATCAATAATTAATTTACTTAATTCTCACATCAATCTCTACCTTTTCATGCCATATTACTGTTACACCACACATTCGCTAATTAGTAGACATAGAACTGATGAAAATGTTAACTAAACATAAATTGTTTAAGTCCACGTAAGCAACCCGTTGATTGGCTGATGGAACTGCATGAACTGTACACAGACGCGCAAATAGTATAGAGCGTCGGCGTAGTCGATCGCGCCGTGATGGCGTGAGACGCATATGTGGGCTCGTCTGCGAGGACGTTTGAGAGTGTGCACAGGGCACGCGACGCTCAAGACCGTCGTTGTTGGGGCTGCTATCGATGCTCACAAGAGCACCAGGGTCTTGACCCTGTGGCCTGCGTAATCAGATTGCGGTCCTGTTGAGGGCCTCTTTCAATACCACAAAGGGAACCAAGGCGGTGTAGGAGGGCCATTCGGGATGGTTGGGGGAGAGTTGGGAGTAGGGTAGCAGGGCTCTGTTGTACGTGCTACAGATGCGTGATTGAGTGGGTAGCTGTGCCGATGCTTGACATTTGTCAGTCTACTTTTAATGCGTCACTGTCGCTGTTTTCATATCTCTCTCTCTCTAAGTTGCATTAGTGGAACCTCTATGGCTTCGGTGGCTTGGCTAGGTCGTAAATGATAGGTGGATCGATGGGGAGATTACAACACGTGTCGTGTGGACCCACCAATGATTTCGCTTTGTACCAAAATCGTTGAGACAGCATGCCATCCAAGGCTGACATCACATGCCATCCAAGGCTGACATCGCAATCAAATAAATAGAGTGAGAAAAGCCAAAGGAAAAAATGAAAGGAAATGGGTGTGCTAGGAAATGTGAGGAATAGGCAGATGAGGCCGGAATTTGTCAGAAGAGGTGCTGACATAGACTGCATAAAGCTGTAGAAATGTGCACGTGCAAAAGTTCCTCAAGAAGCCAGGAGCATTATGCAAGGAACACTTACATCGTAAGTTAGCTGAAGTTAGGCTGATATCACTAATATTGAGGTAAAAGGATTTCGGTGTGACTCATCACACTACAACCTATTGGTTGGCGTCCCAGTTCAGACTCGGCGATCATCCCATTAACCTGTTTGCCTCTACTTCTGTCGTTGGGTTCTCCTTGCAGTACACAATGAAAGACTGCCATTATGCTATCAATACTTTTCATGGCATTATGAATGGCTTATTGCGGATCCCAGATGCATCGCACTTATGTGCGAAGGGTACAGCTTACTCTACTTCCTTGTAAGTAGCAATCCGCTGCTGAGGAAATCAAGTTTGACAATCTGTGCAAAAGCTCTTTCCGAGCTTAGGACATGGTAAGCGCTTAGTTTTTGCTTCACAGAATCAAATCCATACTGTAGCTAGAATGTGTAAGCTCCGTTTGCACATGCAGCTAGTAAAAACATTTTAAAAACATATCATGTCAAAAGTGCGCCATGTTTGCATTCATCGCAGTCAATCTGCCCTCATGCACGAGTTTTAGTTTTCTACTTTAATATTGAAAGGATTGAGTGGATCCCTTTAAGCTATTAATGAAAGTAAGTCACAAGTTCATAATTTTTATTACTTTTTACCATTTGTATTGTGGGGAACATGCTTAACGTGTCGATGGTGTGGAGCAGTCCTTTTACCACGCCTGAAGGATCCATTAGGGTTGGTTAACGAAGCAACAATTATGGTGCCAACTATTGGTGCATTTCTACCGAGTAAAATTTAACCCTTGGTGATTCTTCGAAACGGGGAATTGCCTTAGTGCAAATTTTTTTAATAGGACGCAAATGAGAGCGATCATGACATTCTGACAGTGCAAAGGAGAGAGTAGTGTAATTCTCAAACTGCACTCTTTGAGAAATGGAGCCTTTTACCTGCCAGCACTGCAGTGAGTCTTTTGCGTGTGGAAAGAGGTTGAAAATCCACCTTTCTGATCTTCGTTCGAGTAAGTTTATCTAGTCGTAGATAATGCCCTTGATCTCTTTTTGAATTCACATTTCTGAGATGTCAGTAGTGTGCAACACTTTTCACTTTTCTTTAAGTTCTTTAGAAAAGCCAACACTTCTTTGCAAGCGTTGCTATGGATACTTCTGGAATGCATACGATTTGAACGAACACATTAACGAGTTCCATGAGGGTAGTTTGGCACTTTTATGAATTTTTAATTCCAAAGGCCATACTATCCAACATTTGACCACATCTAACTCTTTTTTGCATCCTCGTTCTTTAGCAAAATGAGAATTCAATCGCCAGCATTGTAACAAATCCTTTCACACTGATGCATTCATTTGCTTCAGCCGAGTTCTCAGGACATAAGACGCAATTTGACCTCACCGCTCAGCAAATTTCCCAGACATCGGCATTGCGAACTTGCACTCTTACGCAGTGGCTCACAATAGCAAAGAGAGAATGGTTGTGGCTGGGAAATAGCATTAAACTACAAAGCGTTCCTTGTTTCACGAAATATTCTACCACCTTTTGGTGTTTTGTGATTGCATGCTTTCCTTGCCATTTCACGTTTCACTTGTCTTCTGTGGTGCTTTCCCCACCATGCTGTTCCTTATTCTGCACAGATGGGCTCCCAGGATCAAAAGGGTTCAAGGCACAAATGCTTCTTTCCTCTAAAATTGACAGAAACCTGTGCATTCCTCATTTTACACGCGATTTCAACTCCAGCTTTGCGAATCGCGCAAGCACAATTGGCGTGAGGTGGCACATACTTCATGTCTGTGAAGATTGAAGACCATTAGATTAAAGCGATGTTATATCGGATTCCCAATTCTTCCGCTTAGGCTATGAAGGTAAATTAGCGGCACCAGATGTCGTATCGATGCTAAAGCTAAAGAGGGAATGCAAATGGGTAGAGAAGATGGTGTAAAGGGCCATTTTATGAGTCCTGCCTCAAAAAATTGCCTCCGGTGAATCAAAGTCCTGTCGGAACTTGGCGATACGCAAGAAGGTTTGACAAGTGGCTCAGTCTTGCACACTGATGCTTGGGGTAATGTGTACTTCGATCTTCTTAGGCGCCATCATAAGCTGCGGTGGTCAGAAAACACCTCTGGCACTGAAAGCTCTTAGATCTTAGGTACTGCATTTATAAACTTGAACAAAACAATATTTCAAACCATCGTAGCTGGAGGTCTCTATGCATGCGTTGAAGCTTAACTATTATACAAAATTCAGTCGACCGTGCAAACGTTTAAATTTGGCAACTAAGCAAGTCTGTTGAATTCGAACAACAGTCCGGGACATCATAAGTGGCTTGGCGACAAAGGTTTATAAAAGTATTGGACGGGTAAGCAAGCATCCCATTATGCGCCGAAGCGCTTTATAATATGTCTTTGACAGTTTCCATTGTGCTAGTGGCGTTCTAGGTTTTGAGTCGCTTTGGGGCGTCGGCGCACGCACCTACTTAATAAAAGTCAGCTAAAACAGTAATTTAGATTGAACGTATTTGGAAGCGATATCTTAGTTAGGGAAGCTGAGAGCGTGATGATGTGACAGTTTCCATTATGCTAGTGGCGTTCTAAGTCTTGAGTCGCTTACGCACCTACTTAATAAAAGTTAGCTAAAACAGCAACTTAGATTAAACACATTCGGAAGTGATACTTTAGCTAGGAAAGTTGAGAACGTAGAGTTAGTCTTGGAAGGCGAATGGAATATATCCTCATGCTGTAAAAACCGAATTCGTTTTTGTATTTGTCGTCTAGACGCTTACGTTTGAACTGAAACTCGGAGCATTAGCACTGATAAATAGCGATGAAATCGGCGCATCATACAACCCACGTATGCCTAAACACGTAGCCATGGGCTGATTAATGAGCTCAATGCAAAGTCACTTCGGACGAATGAGTGGTAACCTGTGATTGCTATCGTCTCTTAGCTCGTACTTGTCTTTTTGCCAATTCGCATGGCATTCAATGTAATACTATGCTTTAATCGTACAGAAATAACTGCCCGTATGCATTTGATGAAAGCACAGCTCTTAAAGGGACTACCGGCAAAGATGTAGGTGTTCCCTGGAAAAGACTACATACTACCTGAAAGTGCAATCACTTGTTTGGTGTGCAAGTCGGCGAAATTGAATTCTGCGGAGTGGTTGTCTTGGTTGCTGCCTCCTCTAATTGCCTACATGTAGTTGTTAGGTTGTTGGTTGTTCGGTCAAGGGTCTTCGTGAAGGCTGTTCCATTATTATAACCCAAGATGCAACTTCAATGGAGCTTGCTGAAGGCTTTCAGAGCTGCCATGTGAGAAATTTCCTTTTGTCTGTTAGAAAGCTACCAGTGAGAACATTCAATAGACTATCAGAAGTAACAAGAAATGGAAGACCATTATAAGTCAGGAATAAATTTACTGGCAAATCATCCGTTGTTGTGGATGCAATCGGACACTAAGGAAGGCAAGGACCGCATCAATTGTAAAAAATTTTAAGAAAATTTTCATTTTATTTTGCACACAATCGGAAACAAATTACTGAATAAGAGCAGCGATCAAACACAAAGTGATGTCTCTTAAATGTCAACCAGTTGAAAAGTGCATTAAGCTCACAAGCTTTTTGTGAAATTGTCTTTGCTTAACACATCCATTGGCCCATTTTTGAGCTTAGCGGAACCGCTGCTTGGAATGAAAAGGAATAGCACAACGGGTAAGGTACATTCTTGCCTTTACCTTACTTTGACTAATAAAGTAACTTCGAGAAATGCTCTGGTAAGTCAAGACATTGCTGCCAGCTAAAGCATACGTGACTGTCTCCTTTTATTCCAAACCCAATGGAAATGACAACTTCATGGCGTTTATTTCAGCTTACCTGATTAGAATAATGTGCGTCCAAAGCATGGCCACAGTCCGACTAAACTAAGCCATCTACAATGCGATGAAGGAGTGCGAAAACAAGCGTGTCACCTTTCCCAATTAAACAACGAATGGAATCCACTAGTCACTGCATTTCGCCTACCCTTTTCGGCTGAAATGAATTAAGACTGACAGTGAGTGTGTGCAGTTCGAAGTGCCGATTGCGATGTTTAGACTAGAGCACCATCGACATTGCCACGCAAATGTCGAATGTCGGATGGACAGGCAGCGAAAATCACCCTCACGATCATCTCCTTGTTCCTGTTTACATTAATTAGGTCTACCAGTTCCGACCTCCTCGCGACTTTCACAGGATGAAGTCCTGGTACCCGTTCGACATCTTCCAAAACGCTTGTCTGGCTCTATACCGAAGTCTTATCCGAGTTTCTACTTGTGCTTTAAACAATTCTGTCTTTGGAGCTGTTATTTTCGTTTGCCACTGATGTCAAGAGCTTCCCGCACACAGTGACAGCATCAGCAGCACCGGGTTCTCCTCTTGAGCATGAATTTTCAAAGGTCTAAGTGCAATTAGGTGGAATTTTAATTAAAAAAACATTTGTCCTTTGACTCGTCCCAGCTAACTCGCTTCTGCAATATTTTTACAAACTAAGCGTTTTCATTCCTTTTAAATTCTCTTATGCTGTTGACACTGAAAGTTTTTTTGAAGGATGCACAATTACATCAAAACGATTACGTACTTCGGTGCAATCAGCATTGTTAATATCACTGACCCTAGATAATGCCATCAGTTTTGAAATAATTATTTGATTGCGCCTTATTTAGTCATGAATGATGCATAACCATCCCAGTTGATGTGCTTGTTGGTTAGCTTTTTTTCAAATTCTCGTTATCCACAATGCTCAAAGGAGATATTTCGATGAGACAAAGTAGGTCCTTGTGCCGGTTACAACACGAAGAACATTCCTCAAACTGGTACAAGCTAGCACCATTCAAATGCGCCTCAGCGCCTTCTTTAATGCTCTGACCGTTAATCTAAATATTCATTTTGTCTTGCTAGTAGTTGAGGCGCCACTTGCCACAGCTGCTATTTGGATTGGTCCATGGACCACACTAGCAGCTCTTATACCATAATCATTTTAACAACGGCTAATGTGGCAAGCGAAGCAACCGCTTTGACAACCAAGACACCTGTTACCAAGAAAGACGTTGCTTTCGACGTCCAATAGCACGATTGTTGACATTGCTTGCACTATCATGGGACCCAAATGTGGTGCTGCACAATTAATTCAAGGGCGGTCCAAGTAAAGTATTTTTAACTAATCTCCTTTGTTTTTACTTGCATAAAATGGTAGTTTGGCTCGTGCCGATACCCATTGCCAGCGACGCACATAGCATTGTCTTATTACCATGACTTAATAATGGTGATGCTGACGATGATCCGCTGTCCTGTCGAATTCTGAGAACCATAAACATCAGTCATTTGATTAATAGTCTTTACAAGGCTGCATCCCTTTTAAACGCGAAAGGATGTCATTGCCTTAAACGACGTTGTCGTTAAGGATTCAATAAGACTTTCTGCCTGAAAAATGCGTACCAAAAACAAAAGCCAAAATCCACAATACGGAACGGGGAGCATGACGAAATTTCACCCTGCAACAGAAAGCATCAAATAAAAGTCTAGCACTCCCAAAGACCTGAGCTTAAAAGTGCTGCTAATAATTGGCGGAGTTTCATTCAGACTTGTGGATGAGAAGTGATCCAACTAAATTTCGATTCTCTGAACTGAATGTATTGTGAGCGGCATTGCATGTTTTTGCTCATTCCATCCATGTCTTAGTCGAAATGGAGGACTTGTCCTGTCGAGCGTGCAACGCTACATTCAATGACGGCATCCTTTACCGAGCACACATGTTACATGTGCACCAGGGTGAGAGTCGCTCATTTTCACGTGGCATTTGTGCATACATGGGTTTCTCTTGATTTGGTTAATGCGCCAGAAAACGTCTTTTCCAACTTCCGCGTGGCTTTCATAGGTGCAGCAAATCATTAGGTCAGACATGAAAATGCTTTAGTAGTGAACCCATCCCATCGTGTCACTTTTGCAGCTATTGACAAGGTTCCAGCGCTTTATTTCAAGTGTTGCAGACACTTTTTAGTAGCCCCTCCGGCATATTGCCCGTCGTGCAATTTGATGCGCGGCACCATTGGAATGGTCTTGGTGCATCAAAAGCGTAAGCCAAGTCAACTAATCTTTTACTCCTTGTGTTTTGCACTAGCATATAACACAATCTTGTTGCTTTAACTTTAAAAATAGGTGTTAACGACAGCAAATGCTGTATTTGCGCCCTGCGTTTTAATAGCAACAGCGAACTTTTTCTACACTGCATTGAGAAACACGCTAGTAAGTACATAGACACTTTAACCCAATTACTCCGGAACTGCCTTGTTGCTCTGCTATGTTTTTAGTACAGTTGCAAGGTTTTCTTAAATTTTTATCTAATCGCTATGCACCATAGTTAAATTTACAGAGAGTGGTGAGATACGCCATTACTGCCTGGAGTGCTACGAGTACTTTGAGACGTGGGAGATGCTGGAAGGACACTATCGGCGGCACCATATTCGTGTGTATTCCCTTATTTGCCATGTCTGCCTCATCATAGATGCTTACGTTTATTCATTGTGCTTCCTGATTTACAGATGTCTACACAGAACTCTTTTTGCCGCTGCTGTAAGGGCACCCACACCTTCGATAGTCTCGTAAGCATCTAATTTGCTTTAGTCGAATCTATTGTGCATTCTTTGGCACATTAACCCATCAAAGCTACAAAAATCTTGGTACGTAATTATAATTTCACTCCAGGAATACTATGGTGGGTGCAGGATTTGCATTTGTTAACTTGGTCGAGAAAGCATTACAACAGTCCTTCTGAGTTTTGTAAACCATTGCGAGCTATTGCTGAGCTCCAACTACCACGCATGCTTCAACAAGCCATCCAGCTTATTGTAAACGAGAATTTTGTGTCCAATCATAAGAAGAGCCTTTTCTCTGTTTATGCCAGCTATTTTCTTCTGCCTCCTACGGGCACCCATTTGGCAATGTTCTTTGCAAGTCAAGATGCATACAAGTCAAAATTTTGCATCGCATCAAGTTCTGCGTTATTTTGCTCGCTATGAACGCCTAGACCATAGCTTTGCCATTGAATTGTTCTGCGTTATCAGTAAGAAATCGTCCCAGAATTAGTGAATTGAGATGGCTGGCACTGCCAACATCAATCACCTAGGCAGATTGTCCAGTGTGCATTGCATCGTGCGACTACTCAGATTCAAATCCCTTAATTTGCCCTATGCCCCAAAGTGCTGCAAGCAAATCAGTGTGGGGATGGAAAGAGGTCAAGGCATCTTGTGAGAAAAACCTAACAAACAAAAATCCCTGCTTAGATAAGCATGCGGGGAGTGCACTTCGTTGGGTCGTCCAGAAATCGCCTCGATATAGCTGTTAGAGCTGATTTATGGGTAGGTTAGTTAGAGTGAAACGACTTCTCTGCGGAGTCCGTTTCGTTTAAGGCACAGCGATTCTAGCAATAGATTTTGAGGTCTTACTCACTCCCTTACACATGACTCAATTCATTTCTCGCTTCACAAAAGCACTCTAGCCGAATCTGAAGATGGAGCTGGTAGTAAAGGAAGAGTCCTTGTTGGATGATTGCGTAGTTACGTAGGTACGTGTCCAGAATTGGCTAAGAACGTGGTGTGTGACGTCGATTTTCCATGTCAAGTCAAAGCTGCCTACACCTCTTCCGCAAATTCTGATTTTGATTACGCAGGTACTGAAACACAGGGAATAGTCTTGCCACCGAAAGAAAACAAAGGTGATGTCTCTAGAGCTCTCTTTGAGGCAACAGCCATACTTACAGGCAGCTTAGATTATCTATGAGTCTAGCTAACCCATATTATCCAGAAAAGGACGAGACACTGTACACGGCAAGAATTTCAGTTGTGGCAAACAAGTGTTTTGATGCATACAATAGATATGTGAGAAACCAGTCCTATCCAGCAGCTAACTATTCGCTCACCACTTCCTCTGCAATATAAAAATACACCCTCTAGCAAAAAGGGATGATTAGAAACGAGTTTGTGCTGCAGACAAGCTCACCATGGGCACCCTGCTTCGCGGTTGCAAAGGTTAACGTCAGCATTCTGTGATTGTGCTTCGCTTCTTAGGATTTTGACCACCGTGCCGTATTAGCCCACCTTCCATCACCCCACGCAGGCGATCTGTTAGGCATCCTGCACAAATCAAGGTAGGTTCAGCGCTCGGACCCAGTGTCAGGTTGGTGGTAAGCGAAAGCGATAGCGGTGGACAACGATGAGACAGCTTTGATGTTGCTGATTGGGTTCCATGAGTTCCAGGCAATGCCAATTGACTTGGCGACGCAAGGCCACCCTCCAACTTCTGATAAACACAACATTATTGTATTTATTTCTGAAACGTTGGACAGTCAGTGCTAAAGAAACTCATGCCTCTGCTTCTGATAAACAAGAGCATAGCGCTGTCTTTAAACTGATTCTGGAACGTCTACAAGGCGTTGGATTGATCGTGAGCCCAAGGGAATANAAGAGCATAGCGCTGTCTTTAAACTGATTCTGGAACGTCTACAAGGCGTTGGATTGATCGTGAGCCCAAGGGAATAACTTGATAGTAACACTG
This sequence comes from Taenia saginata, assembly GCA_001693075.2. NCBI lineage: Eukaryota > Metazoa > Platyhelminthes > Cestoda > Cyclophyllidea > Taeniidae > Taenia > Taenia saginata. The sequence continues at coordinate 80,227 of LWMK02000102.1, forward strand.
CATTGGCTCTATAGGACATGCTGTCCCGTAATATGGGAAGGCAGTTGATGGGGATTGTGCCACACAGATGTAATCTTAATC
>LWMK02000102.1:80748-201909 GCA_001693075.2 Taenia saginata
AAATCAAAGTGAGTTGGTTGTAAGCCAAGCAAGTGCACCAGAGAGGATGCCACAGCGTCCAGTAACTCAATGTGAAGGTGAGGATTGGTGATATCTTCGCTGGAGATCGTTCACGAGGATACAAATGAGCTAACATGGACATCAACAAATAAAATAATTTTTCAACTACTTGTCCAGATTGAATGAATGTCGGAAATTTAAGTGACCTAATGTGCGGGTTGGTCGAGCTCCCGGTCGTAATGACAGGACTCTAATAAACGCTTGTAGCAACCTATCAAACTAAGAAAACTTTGGAACTTCATCTGATTAATAGGTGTAGATTAAGATCGCATCTGTTTGGCATGATCTTCAGTAGCTGCCTTCCCATATTACGGGACCGCATGTCCTATAGGGTCAATGCAATGTTGCTATAAAGTTATTCCCTTGGGCTCGCGATCAATCCAGCGTCTTGTAGCCGTTCCATAATCAGTTTAAAGGCAGTGTTATGCTCACGTGTATCAATAGCAGAGACATGAGTTTCTTCAGTACTGATTGTCCAACATTTCAGAAATAAACAAAATAATGCTGTGTTTATCAGAAGTTGGAGGGTGGCCTTGCATCACCGAGTCAATTAGCATTGCCTGGAACTCATGGAACCCAATCGGCAACATAAAAGCTATCTCATCGTTGTCCACCGCTATCGCTTTCGCTTACCACCAACCTGACACTAAGTCCGAGCGCTGAACCTACTTTGATTTGTGCAGGATGCCTTACAGATCGCCTATGTGGGGTGATGGGAAGGCAGGCTATTACGGTAAGGCGGTCAAAATCCTAAGAAGCAAAGCACATCACAGGACGCCGGCGTTACTCTTTGCAACCGCGAAGCAGGATGCCCATGGCGAGCTTGTCTGCATCACAAACCCGTTTCTAATCATCCTGTTTTGCTAGATTGTGCATTTTTTATTGCAGAGGAAGTGGTGAGCGAATAGTTAGCTGCTGGATAGGACTAGTTTCTCCCATACCTATTGTATGCATCATAACACTTGTTTGCCACAACTGAAATTCTTGCCGTGTAAAGTATCTCGTCCTTTTCTGGATAATATGAGTTACCTAGACTCATAGATAATATGAGCTGCCTGTAAGTATGGCTGTTGCCTCAAGGAGAGCTCTAGAGACATTACCTTTGTTTACTTTCGGTGGCAAGACTACTCCCTGTGCTTCAGTACCTGCGTAATTAAAATCAGAATTTGCGGAAGAGGTGTAGACAGCTTTGGCTTGACATGGAAAATCGGCGCCACACACCGTGTTATTGGCCGATTCTGGGCACGTACTTATGTGTCTACGCTGTTTAGGTCTTTCCGCCCACGCAATCATCCAACAAGGACTCTTCCTTCACTACCAGCTCCATCTTCTGATTCGGATATAGTGCTTTTGTGAAACGAGAGACGAATTGAGTAATGTGTAAGAGAGTGAGTAAGACCTCAAAATTTATTGCTAGATTCGCTGTGCCTTATACGAAACGGGCTCTACAGAGAGATAGTTTCACTCTAACTAACCTATCCATAAATCAGCTCTAACAACTACATCGAAGCAATTTTTGGACGAGCCAATGAGGTGAACTCCCCGCGCGCCTATCTAAGCGGGGATTTTCGTTTGTTGGGTTTTTCTCATAAGATACCTTGACCTCTTTCCATCCCCACACTGGTTTGCTTGCAGCACTTTAGAATATAGGGCAAATTAAGGGATTTGGATCTGAGTAGTCGAACGATGCAATGCACACTGGACAATCTGCCTAGATGATTGATGTTGACAGTGGCAGCCATCTCAATTCACTAATTCTGGGACGATTTCGTACTGGTAATGCAGAACGTTTCAATGGCAAAGCAATGGTCTAGTCGTTCATAGCAAACAAAATAACGTAAAACATGATGCGATGCAAAATTTTGACTTGTACGCATCTTGACTTGCAATGGACATTGCCAAATGGGTGCCCGTAGGAGGCAGAAGAAAATAGCTGGCCATTCTGCTCTAAAGTATAAACAAAGAGAAATGGCTCTTCTTATGCTCGCTTGCATAAACTTCTTTAGGAAACAGCCATTGTCAATTATTAATGTTGTTACCCTTATACCAAAAACAATGAATTTCCATTTGTGTAGTCGTACTTTGATTTATAATGGCGCATCATAGTACTTATATAATTTTAAAGTAGCAGGAGCACCATTTTGGCTCGAGAGAGTTTCCCAATATCGCGGGTTCACGCAATATCAACGTTTATGCAAAATTTTAGTTCTAGTGGAGAATACGTGGTAATTGGGTAGCTTGTAGAACATTGCTTTTGTAAACTTTGGATAGGAATTGATGAATACGTACCCCATTAGGTAATCCCACCTCCAATGAGAAATTGCATGGGTTAAAACAGATTTGATTGGCATAGCATGAAGCAAATGCCACCCTCTGCTTTGTTTTTCAGAGACCATACAATGGACTATGCCATTGCGTCCTCGACCGTCATCACCATTGAGAATGGTTCCTAACCAGCCTAGCTACTCGCCTGCTCCTCCGGTGCAAATGGAGAGCAATTGTGTGAACAAACAGAATGTCGAGTCTGTAGGATATCGAAACCACCCTCTCGCACATCCCAGTGCTGTTCCTCCTAATCGTAGCATTTAGAGGGGTAAATATGATCACTCTTCCTGGCTCCTTTAAACAATTCTCCTGAGGTTGACTGAACACACTGCTCACCGGGAAGAAGGAAACCGTGACCTCGCACACATTCCCTTACTTCGCTACCATTTTTAACGCTACGATGAGTGGTCCAGAGAAGGCTGATCATCAAAAGTAACCAATGCTCTCACCTCATTTAAACGGTGCTCCCAAGGTTGATCATGGCTCCTTGCTCACAGTCGAAGGGGAATCGCGGCCTCACACTCAGTCCTCTCATTTGCAAGCTGCGTGTTAGGTCGCGTGACATGGACTGGAAGGTAAGTTAAATGCCCGTAGGAGGCAGAAGAAAATAGCTGGCCATTCTGCTCTANAAATAACGTAAAACATGATGCGATGCAAAATTTTGACTTGTACGCATCTTGACTTGCAATGGACATTGCCAAATGGGTGCCCGTAGGAGGCAGAAGAAAATAGCTGGCCATTCTGCTCTAAAGTATAAACAAAGAGAAATGGCTCTTCTTATGACTAGACACAAGATTCTCGTTTTCAATAAGCTGGATGGCTTGTTGAAGCATGCATGGTAGTTGAAGCTCAGCAATAGCTTGCAATGGTTTACAAAACTCCGAAGGACTGTTGTAATGCTTTCTCGACCAAGTAAACAAATGCAAATCCTGCACCCACCAAAGTATTCCTGGAGTGAAATTATAATTACGTACCAAGATTTTTGTAGCTTTGATGGGTTAATGTGCCAAAGAATGCACAATAGATTCGACTAAAGCAAATTAGATGCTTACAAGACTATCGAAGATGTGGGTGCCCTTACAGCAGCGGCAAAAAGAGTTCTATGTAGACATCTGTAAATTAAGAAGTACAATGAATAAGCATAGGCATCTATGATGAGGTGGACATGGCAAACAAGGGAATACACACGAATATGGTGCCGCAGATAGTGTTCTTCCAGCATCTCCCACGTCTCAAAGTACTCGTAGCACTCCAGGCAGTAATGGCGTATCTCACCACTATCTGTAAATTTAACCATGGTGCATAGCGATTAGATAAAAATTTAAGAAAACCTTGCAACTGTACCGAAAACATAGCAGAGCAACAAGGCAGTTCCGGAGTAATTGGGTTAAAGTGTCTATGTACTTACTAGCGCGTTCTTCAATGCAGTGGCTAATAAGTTCTCTGTTACTATTGAAACGCAGGGAGCAAATATAGCATTTGCCGTCGTTAACGCCTATTTTTAAAGTTAAAGCAACAAGTTTGTGTTATATGCTAGTGTAAAACACAAGGAGTAAAGGATTTGTTGACTTTGCTTACGCTTTTGATGCACCAAGACCATTCCAATGGTGCCGCGCATCAAATTGCACGACGGGCAATATGCCGGAGGGGCTACTAAAACGTGTCAGCAACACTTGAAATAAAGCGCTGGAACCTTGTCAACAGCTGCAAAAGTGACACGGTGGGATGGGTTCACTACTAAAGCATTTTCATGTCTGACCTAATGATTTGCTGCACCTATGAAAGCCACACGGAAGTTGGGAAAGAAGTTTTCTGGCTCATTAACCGAATCAAGAGAAACCCATGTATGCACAAATGTCACGTGAAAATGAGCGACTCTCACCCTGGTGCACATGTAACATGTGTGCTCGGTAAAGGATGCCGTCATTGAATGTAGCGTTGCACGCTCGACAGGACAAGTCCTCCATTTCGACTAAGACATGGATGGAATGAGCAAAAACATGCAATGCCGCTCACACTACATTCAGTTCAGAGAGTCGAAATTTAGTTGGATCACTTCTCATCCACAAGTCTGAATGAAACTCCGCCAATTATTAGCAGCACTTTTAAGCTCAGGTCTTTGGGAATGCTAGACTTTTATTTGATGCTTTCTGTTGCAGGGTGAAATTTCGTCATGCTCCCCGTTCCGTATTGTGGATTTTGGCTTTTGTTTTCGGTACACATTTTTCAGGCAGAAAGTCTTATTGAATCCTTAACGACAACGTCGTTTAAGGCAATGACATCCTTTCGCGTTTAAAAGGGATGCAGCCTTGTAAAGACTATTAATCAAATGACTGATGTTTATGGTTCTCAGAATTCGACAGGACAGCGGATCATCGTCAGCATCACCATTATTAAGTCATGGTAATAAGACAATGCTATGTGCGTCGCTGGCAATGGGTATCGGCACGAGCCAAACTACCATTTTATGCAAGTAAAAACAAAGGAGATTAGTTAAAAATACTTTACTTGGACCACCCCTGAATTAATTGTGCAGCACCACATTTGGGTCCCATGATAGTGCAAGCCATGTCAACAATCGTGCTATTGGACGTCGAAAGCAACGTCTTTCTTGGTAAGAGGTGTCTTGGTTGTCAAAGTGGTTGCTTCGCTTGCCACATTAGCCGTTGTTTATAGGATTATGGTTTAAGAGCTGTTAGTGTGGTCAATGGACCACTTCAAATAGCAGCTGTGGCAAGTGGCGCCTCAAGTACTAGCAAAACAAAACGAACAGTTAGATAAACGATCAGAGCATTTAAAAAGGCGCTGAGCCGCATTTGAATGGTGGTAGTTTGTTTCAGTAAGANAGAGCATTTAAAAAGGCGCTGAGCCGCATTTGAATGGTGGTAGTTTGTTTCAGTAAGAGGAATGTTCTTTGTGTTGTAAGCAGCACAAGGACCTACTTTGTCTCATCAAAATATCCCCTTCCAGCATTGTGGATAACGAGAATTTGAAAAAAACTAACAAACAAGCACATCAACTGGGATGGTTATGCATCATTCATGACTNGAAAAAAGCTAACCAACAAGCACATCAACTGGGATGGTTATGCATCATTCATGACTAGATAAGGCGCAATCAAATAATTATTTCAAAATTGATGGCGTTACCTAAGGTCAGTGGTATTAACATTGCTGATTGCACCGAAATACGTAATCGTTTCGATGTAATTGTGCATCTTTCAAAAAAAACTTTCAGTGTCAACAGCACAAGAGAACTTAAAAGGAATGAAAACGCTTAATTTGTAAAAATACTGCAGAAATGANCGGGAAGCACGTGATATCAGTGACAAACGAAAATAACAGCTCCAAAGACAGAATTGTTTGAAGCACAAGTAGAAACTCGGATAAGACTTCGTTATAGAGCCAGACAAGGGTTTTGGAAGATGTCGAACGGGTACCACGACTTCATCATGAGAAAGTCGCGTAAAGGTCGGAACTGGTAGATCTAACCAATGTAAACAGAAACAAGGAGATGATCGTGAGGGTGAAGAAAGGAGTACATAAAGTGATTTTCACTGCCTGCCCATTCGACATTTGCGTGGCAATGTCGATGGTGCTCTAGTCTAAATATCCCAATCGACACTTCGAACTGCACACACTCACTGTCAGCATTATGTCATTTCAGTTGAAAGTGGTAGGCGAAATGCAGCGACTAATGGATCCCATTCGTTGTTTAATTGAGAAAGGTGGCACTCTTGTTTTCGCACTCCTTCATCGCGTTGTAGATGGCTTAGTTTAGTCGGACCGTAGCCATGCTTTGGACCCACATTAGTCTAAACAGGTGGGCTGAAATAAACGCCATGAAGTTTTCATCTTCATTGGGTTTGGAACAAATGGTGACAGTCACGTATGCTTTAGCCGGCAGTGATGTCTTGACTTACCATAGCATTTCCCGAAGTTACTTTATTAGTCAAAGTGGGGTAAAGACAAGAATGTGCCTTACCCGTTGTGCTACTCCTTTTCTCTCCAAGCAGTGGTTCCGCTAAGCTTAAAAATGGGCCAATGAATATATTAAACAAAGATAATTTCATAACAAGCTTGTGAGCTTAATGCACTTTTCGACTAGTTGACATTTAAGAAGCATCACTTTGTGTTTGATCGCTGCTCTTATTCAGTAATTTGTGTCCGATTGCGTGCAAAATAAAATGCAAATTTCCTTAAAATTTTTTAAAATTGATGCGGTCCTTGCCTTTCTTAGTGTCCAATTGCACCCGCAACAACGGATGATTTGACAGCAAATTTATTCCTGACTTATAATGGTCTTGCACTTCTTGTTATTTTTGATAGCCCATTGCATGTTCCCACTGGTAGCTTTCTAACTGACAAAAGGAAACTTCTCACATGGCAGCTTTGAAAGCATTCAGCAAGCTCCATTGAAGTTGCATCTTGGGTGATCATAATGGAACAGCTGTGGGGTCTGTCTTACCACGACATCAACCCGCCTTCACGAAGACCCTTGACCGAACAACTAACAACCTAACAACTACTTGTAGGCAATTAGAGGAGGCATCAATCAAGACAACCACTCCGCAGAATTCAACTTTGCCGACTTGCACAATAAACAAGTAATTTCACTTTCAGGTAACATGTAGTCTTTTCCAGGGAACACCTACATCTTTGTCGGTAGTCCCTTTAAAAGCTGCACTTTCACCAAATACATACGGGCAGTTATTTCTGTACGATGAAAGCATAGCGTGTTGATTAAATGCCATGCGAAGTGGCAAGAAGACAAGTACGAGCTAAGAGACGATAGCAATCACAGATTACCACTCATTCGTCTGAGGTAACTTTGCATTGTGCTTATTAATCGGCCCATGGCTACATGCTTGGGCATACGTGGATTGTATGCTGCGCTGATTTCGTCGCTATTTATCTGTGCTAATTCTCCGAGTTTCAGTTCAACCGTAAGCATCTAGACGACAAATGCAAAAACTGATTTGGTTTTTGCAGCATACAGGTGGGTACCGCTCGCCTTCTAAGACTAACTCCACTCTAAGAGCGAAAGTATCCGATTGTAATGGGTTACTTGAACAGAAGTGTTTAAATTGGTCTCTCATCATCACGTTCTCAGCCCCCCTAACTAAAATATCGCTTCCAAATACGTTCAATCTAAATTACTGTTTTAGTTGACTTTTATTAAGTAGGTGCGTGAGTAGATGCCCCAAAGCGATTTAAAACCCAGAAGGCCATTAGCATAATGGAAACTGTCAAGGACATATTATAAGGCGCTTCGGCGCATAATGGGATGCTTGCTTACCCGTCCAATGCTTTTATAAACCTTTGTCGGATTGTTGTTCGAATTCAACAGACTTACTTTCGCCAAGCCACTTATGATGTCCCGGACTGTTGTTCGAATTCAACAGACTTGCTTAGTTGCCAAATTTAAACGTTTGCACGGTCGACTGAATTTTGTATAATAGTTAAGCTTCAACGCATGCATAGAGACCTCCAGCTACGATGGTTTGAAATATTGTTTTGTTCAAGTTTATAAATGCAGTACCTAAGATCTAAGAGCTTTCAGTGCCAGAGGTGTTTTCTGACCACCGCAGCTTATGATGGCGCCTAAGAAGATCGAAGTACACATTACCCCAAGCATCAGCGTGCAAGACTGAGCCACTTGTCAAACCTTCTTACATATCGCCAAGTTCTGACAGGACTTGGATTCACCAGAGGCAATTTTTTGAGGCAGGACTCATAAAATGGCCCTTTATACCATCCTCTCCATCCATTTGCATTCCCTCGTTAGCTTTAGCATCGACATGACATCTGGTGCCGCTAATTTACCTTCATAACCTAAGCCGAAGAATTGGGAATCCGATATAACATCGCTTTAATCTAATGGTCTTCAATCTTCACGGGCATGAAGTATGTGCTACCTCACGCCAATTGTGCTTGCGCGATTCGCAAAGCTGGAGTTGAAATCGCGTGTAAAATGAGGAATACACAGGTTTCTGTCAATTTTAGAGGAAAGAAGCATTTGTACCTTGAACCCTTTTGATCCTGGAAGCCCATCTGTGCAGAATAAGGTACAGCATGGTGGGGAAAGCACCGCGGAAGTCAAGTGAAACGTGAAATGGCAAAAGGAGCATGCAATCACAAAACACCTTAAGGTGGTAGAATGTTTCGTGAAACAAGGGATGCCATGTAATTTAATGCTATTTCCCAGCCGAAACTATTATCCCTTTTAATATTGACAGAAGTAGAAAACAATGTATTCGCAAAGCTTGTACCTAGTTGCTTGAACTCGGGATGTGCCGATTGGGAATGCATGACAAGGCAGGGGCATAGTTAGGCCTTGAATGCATCGACAAGTGTCAAATGGCTATGGAAAGAGCCACTGCGTAAGAGTGCAAGTTCGCAATACCGATGTCTGGGAACTTTGCTGAGCGGTGAGGTCAAATTGCGTCTCATGTCCTAAGAACTCGGCTGAAGCAACTGAAATCATGCTATGCTTAATAGCTGAACAAGGGCAAAACCAATTAAACATACGTTAAGGAATTGGTTAACAGGTGCTAGCATGTAAATCCTCATTTCGCTAAAGAACAAATAAACAAAAAGGAGTTATATATGGTTAAATGTTAAAGAGTATGTCCTTCGGAATTAAAAAGAACCCATACAATTGCCAAACTCACCCTCATGGAACTCGTTAATGTGCTCGCCTAAATCGTATGCATTCCGGAAGTATCCATAGTAACGCCTGCAAAGAAGCGTTGGCTTTTCTAATGAACTTGAAGAAAAGCGAAAAGTGTTGCACACTACTGACATCTCAGAAACGTGAATTCACAAAGAGATCAAGGGCATTATCTACGATTAGATAAATTTGCTCCAACGAAGATCAGAAATGTGTGTTTTCAACCTCTTTCCACACGCGAAAGACCCGCTGCAGTGCTGGCAGGTGAAAGGTCCCATCTCTCAAAGAATGCAGTTTGGGAATTACACTACTCCCTCCTTTGCACTGTCAGAATATCATGATCGCAGTGCTACAATCCGTAACACTTATTTGTACTGCTGACAAGCAAGTTGTTGGCAGTGTGAGCGAGGCAAAAGTGGATAAGTTAACAAGGTGTCAGCACCTCATTTGCGTCCTATTAAAAAAATTTGCACCAAGGCAATTCCCCGTTTCGAAGAATCACCAAGGGTTAAATTTTGCTCGGTAGAAATGCACCAATAGTTGGCACCATAATTGTTGCTTCGTTAACTAACCCTAATGGATCCTTCAGGCGTGGTAGAAGGACTGCTCCACACCATTGACACGTTAAGCATGTTCCCCACAATACAAATGGTAAAAAGTAATAAAAATTATGAACTTGTAACTTGCTTTCATTAATAGCTTAAAGGGACCCACTCAATCCTTTCAATATTAAAGTAGAAAAATTTAAACTCGTGCATGAGGGCAGATTGACAGCGATGAATACAAACACGGCGCACTTTTGACATGATTTGTTTTTTAAAATGTTTTTACTAGCTGCATGTGCAAACGGAGCAAAGATTGCGGCACCCCGCAGGAACCTGATTTCGCCGCACACGTAGGGCTCGAGAAATTATGTTTCTATACACTCTAGCTACAGTATGGATTTGATTCTGTGAGGCAAAAAACTAAGCGCTTACCATGTCCTAGGCTCGGAAAGAGCTTTTGCACTGATTGTCAAACTTAATTTCCTCAGCAGCGGATTGCTACTTACAAGGAAGTAGAGTAGGCTGTACCCTTCGCACATAAGTGCGATGCCTCTGGGATCCGCAATTAGCGATTCATAATGCCATGAAATGTGTTGGTAGCATAATGGCAGTCTTTCATTATGTACTGCAAGAAGAACCTAACGACAGAAGTAGAGGCAAACAGGTTAATGGGATGATCGTCGAGTCTGAACTGGGACGCCAACCAATAGATTGTAGTGTGATGAATAACACCGAAATCCTTTTACCTCAATATCAGTGATATCAGCCTAACTTCAGCTAACCCTTGCGATGTAAGTGTTCCCTGACATGGTGAAATACGCCAATCCATGATTGCATAATGCTCCTAGCTTCTTGAGGAACTTTTGTACGTGCACAATTCTACAGCAATGGGAAAATCACAAAACCACAACAGCTTTATGCAGTCTATGTCAGCACCTCTTCATACTGACAAATTCCGGCCTCATCTGCCTATTCCCTACATTTCTTTACACTCATCCATTTCCTTTCATTCTTTCCTTTAGCTTTCCTCAGACTCTATGCATTTGATTGCGATGTCAGCCTTGGATGGCATTCTGTCTCAATGATTTGACGCAAAGCGAAATCACCTATATTCTTTGTGTCCTCAGCAAGTGAAGCAATCAAATGTGGATGCTGTGGACCACTGACGAGTCTAAACGGCACGTTTCGCAATCCCCTTATCGATCCACCTATCACTGACGACCTTACCAAGCCACCGAAGCCATGGAGGCCTTACTAACGTGACTTAGAGTGAGAGGGATGGGAAAACAGCGACAGTGGCGCACTATAAGTAGACTGACGAATGTCAAGCATCGGCACAACTAACCACTCAATCACACATCTATAACACGCACAACAGAGCCCTGATACTCTGCTCCTAACTCTCCCCCAACCATCCCAAATGGCCCTCCTACACCGCCTTGGTTCCCTTGCGAAAAGAACAGGAAGAGATTGATACAATCTGCAATGTGTTATTGAGAGAGGCCCTCAACAGAACCGTTGGAGCGTTCGCATGAGAGTCGCAACGTCTCTACCTGTGCGCCTATCGGGTATACCGCAATCTGGTTACGCAGGCCACAGGGGGTAAGACCCTGGTGCTCTTGTGAGCATGGCTAACAGCCCCAATAACGACGGCCTTGAGCGTCGCGTGCCCTGTGCACACTCTCAAGCGTCCTCGCAGACGAGCCCACACATGCGTCCCACGCCATCACGGCGCGATCGACTACGCCGACGCTCTATACTAATTGCGCGTCTGTGTACAGCTCATGCAGTTCCATCAGCCAACCAACGAGTTGCTTACGTGGACTTAAACAATTTATGTTTAAGCTCACTTCCACCTTTTCAATACATAAATGTCACTTCCATTACTACACATAGTTAAGTTAACATTTTCATCAGTTCTATGTCTACTCATTAGCGAATGTGTGGTGTAACGATGATATGGCATAAAAAGGTAGAGATTGATGTGATAATTAAATAAATTAGTGATTGATGCTTAAAAAATAAGATATAACAAAAGCAAAGTAGACGTATGGGCTAGTCTATCTTCCTTCCCTAGTTTCCAGTATTTGCCTATCCAGTAGAGCACCACAGAGCAAGCGATCCTGGTTTACTGATCCTCTAGACCACAACGGTGATGCGGTAGATAGCAGTGCAGAATGCGGCAACCATACGATGACAAGGGAAATCGTCACCACTCATTTCCACTCTGACAGTAGAAGGCATGGCTTCATCGACTGCAAAAATACGACCCTCTTCTTTTTATCCTCACCACATTTACCACCACATGCGTCTCCTCGGGATGGCCTGCGTTTGACTTCAAGTGAAACGCAACGGGGCTACTGCCACAAACCATGCTGCTCCTCCTCCAAGCACAGCAATTCTAACATCTGATTTATTTCCAGTTGGTAAAGGTTCAACTTCCTTTGCCTTCATATTTGCTTCCACATAGCAAGGGGGCGATTTATGGTTAGTTCACGAAATAAGGAGCGTCCGTCTCCAAAACCACTGACCGCAATGCGGTGGGCTTGGCTATGTGGATGCTTCAATCCTTGCATGTAAAACTCTGGGCGAACGCACTGACACCGGGATTTCGTGCTCAATGTTAATGGATTCCCTTAAAATGGCTGTTTTAGAAGTAAGCTGTGCCTCATGGACCTAAGTGACCAACATGGAGGTGGTACTTCACCTTTCAAATCACCTTTGTGCAACAGTCTACCTCAGATATGAAAAAATTAGAAATGCTGCATCGAATGACTGGGTGATAGGGTGCAATCAGTGGTGACCTCCAAAATGGTGTGTGTCTTTGTTCCATTCAGGGTCTACACCTCGGTCACTCGCCAGCTTGTAACATTTGGACATCCCAGATACCTCTACACGTCGCCTTCTATCCGTCTTTCCTCCTGGAAGTAGATCGTCTATCTCAGCTGGTACGGCTGCCTAACTTGGCCTCTAGAATTTCGAAGTCCAACAAAGCCTGATAGTACCAGGCGCTGGCTACTCAGCACATCCTAACCATAGTCAAGACTCACTGCCATGCACCCAACAAAGTGGTGATGGGTAAGACACATTTTAAGGCCCAATGCATGCATGTATCCCTCCTTCCTCTTTTTTTTGAATGGATGACACATCTATATAACTCCCAACCTACCCTGTCGGAACTAATTCTGGGACCATTATCTACACTATCCTTACCACCGTAAGGCGGATGACATTTGGATAGCCAGGTGAGGAATTGTAACTGCTGTGTTAAGAATTAGGCCTTGTGTTGGAGCAACGCGCTTACCTTCGTTCTCGAGGGCGAGCCGGTAGCAATTAAGGAGAAGGAGGAGATAAAATTAAAGCAAATTGGTGCGGAGCAAAATAAAGTAGCCGAAATGCACAGAACTGAACAATTTTTTGGCAATTTAAACTAGACTATACCAGAACAAGGCTTGCTTGTAGGTGCAGTTTGGCTTAGTGGGATCCAGTCTAGTTTGTGCTATTCTGATCTGGATTGTGACTCTTTGCATCATTTAATCATGTCATAGTCAAGAGTGAGACCAGTGGAGAGACGAAGGAGACTTACCAAGAGGGCGCAGATGGACGACAAGTTAAGAAGAGGAGGGGGAGAAGGGAAGGGAAAGTTGATGGTTGGTTCAAAGGAGAAGAAGGTGAGAGGAGCGTGAGGGATCCTAAGGAGCGAGGCAGTCTCATGTCACTAAAGTGGAATGCAAAGGTAAAGAAATGCAAAGGTAAAGAAGTGCTATGGTGGTCTTTATTTTTCTTTGTTTGGGTAAGTTGAATGCCTGTCCTAAGGAGCGAGGCAGTCTCATGTCACTAAAGTGGAATGCAAAGGTAAAGAAGTGCTATGGTGGTCTTTATTTTTCTTTGTTTGGGTAAGTTGAATGCCTGGAGCACACATGGTGGGACACAGTGCAATATGCAATGCTTGAGAGCCCACTGAGCGTTGTAAGAGAGGAAGGAGACACTCACCGAAGGTTCGTTGCAGTGGGGCATGAGAAACGAGTAGTAGACACCATCAGACCTACTTCTTATGTGTTTTCCTAAATCTCCGATGTCTACGAAAAAGGAAGAAAGAGAGAGTCTCAAATCACACAGCATGTGGTTGTGCTGAGTCGACTGGACGGACCAAATTGGTGTTGGGGTGACTCGAATGGTAACGGAGGAGGCGTCTCCGAGGGTGAGACATGCACTTTAGATCATCCACAGAGGCACGCGACCCATAACAGGGCATCAGCATTGTCAATCAATGTCAATCTCAAGGATTGTGCCATCAATCGTGGGGGTAGCTATAAATCGGTCAATGTCCATCTACGGGGTTGTCGGACTCGATCGGGGGATCACCACATCGAACTGTGTCTATCACAGCAGGCATGCGACTCATCATCGAGTGCTTGGTACGTAGTGTTTTTACAATTATCTCCGCATTGTTGCTTTTTTCCACTCTGCCATCGTTTTTATTTATTCTTGTTAAGATGGTTCCCTATTATCTCTGGAATGATTAACGATCCAATTGTACCTTTTGATATCTTTTAGCTTTCATTTGTATTGTTTATTTCATTTAACATGCACATATCATTTGCCTATTCTCAGCGCTTTGCGAGGTTCCGGTTAAGCAGCGCCATTTAAGTAATTTTTGGGATTGTGACTAAAAGTCAACAATTGTTGGTTCCAAATTTTCATAATCAAGAATCGGTTTCGTCTTTCAATGAACGAGTGCCAAAGAGCTCTCGCTATTCACTTGACAACGTCTTCCTTATGACACTATTCTTGCTGATTTTATTCATTTTTGCAATTTCCCCCAAAAGCAAATGATCTTGGAAAAAACGTTTAGAGGCGATTGCTTGGCGAGGTGGAGTCTCTTTCGCCTTTTGTTAGCCTACGAAGGGTAGACATCAGTCCATTTGCAGACTCTCGGTAGAGCGTTAGGGCTTTCGTGATTCGGATTCAGTTACTGCGTATAAATTTAGGCAAGTTGACTTCTTTTCTCAAAATGCAATTTTGCAACGATTCTACTAGGTCACCTTTTGCATTGCTTCATTTCGTCCGTAAGAGCTTTCCCTCGTTCGTGGGAGATTGTGTTTCTCTAAAAGTGCACAGGGGAAAAGCAGGCAATTTGTTGCGATTACTTGGTTCAGCAAACAATTTTAAGGTAGCTTTATTGCTCCTGTCTCCAAGTCTGTTTTAATTTATGCGCAGATTCACGTTTTTTACACCTATTTAGCGTTTGACATCCGAAAGTGAGCTATTTTTGTTGATCCAGCCTTGCGCTCTGTGCTGCCTTTGCTTTGAGCCCATAGGTGTTTGCCACTTTTAAAAGGGAGGAAAGATTGACAAGTAGATCTTATACGCTTTATTAGTGATAGAGGTTCCTTGTCCTACTCCTTGGATCAGCCCTCGGTGTGCATTACTTTTGTTCATAATGCCCTGCGATTTCTAGTACCACTCACAGCTTTGCCTTATGAGGAGATGATGACCACTGAGGTCATAGGCAGATTTAGCATGTAGATTATTTATCACAGCCTATGCATCCGTCCCACGGTCGCCAGAGTTTGGTTATAGTCTTCATGTCATTGGTACGAACCGAACTGGAATCCAGCTGACGACGACGACCGAACCTCAGCCCTTGTGCAGCATGGCGTGCGGAGGGGACAGTTCCATGCCTATTGCATGATTTCGGTTTTTAGGCATCGTGATTGTGATGTTCGCTTTTACTCGGGCACAGTGGAGAAGAGGATGCTGTAATAGTAGGCGCACCTAAAGGCATTGAGAAGTTGTGAGGTGGAGGGACGTTTTGTTCTGGTTGAGCCGGATGATCGCCTCGCGTACTACTCAGAGACTGGTCCTGACATGCATGACAGGTTAGCCACAAAGATACTTCCCCTTTTCTTCCATCCCCACCATACAAGTCCCTCGAAATTGAAGGGAAATGTTTGGCTCAACTTGCCAAAACTTTGACTCGAATGCATTCGTCCCTGGCACAATTTTGCAACAAATCAGACTAGGCAGATTGGGTGTCAAGCAGACCCTGGGCATTATGAAGTTTAACTTACCAATAAACTTTCTCAGGAAGTATCACTGTGCGGGCGGGCTGAAAACCAACATTTGGGGGATCGCAACTGACCGGTGGACTTCTACACCTCTCAACTTTCTAATTGCTGAATAGGTGGACGTTTCCTGCTTTTACGGGTATCCACGGTTGTAGACGCCTTCATTTAAAGGAAACGTTGTTTGTCACCGCACTTTTTATGGAGAAGCACTCGCGCTGGTCTGTGTCATTCCTGATAAGAGATGTCACTGCATGATAAACGTGAGCTAGCGCTTACTGCTTCACGTGATACCGCTGTACCATGATTCCTTTGATAGTTACAAAATTAGCACCTCTACCTGGACCTTATTTCCTTCGTGTACGTCAAGGCTTTCCCCAACCCATGCTTGGTATTTTTGTTTCACAGATTCAAACATAGATGGTGTGTGAGTCAAGTGCAGACGAGAGGTCCGCAATCCAGAACGGGTTAGAGGTGCGATTTATCGGTGTGAAACCACGTCTACCATGGTGAAGTTCACGAAGACCATGCATCAAGAAGGAAAGGTGACACTGGAATGATTGATTGTGTCTTCTGACAGTTATTTGATGTGGAACAGCACAAAACTCTGTAACTCATGAATTCTCACCGTTTCTGATGCCTGAATTTCCCTCTCCAGGCTATGATGGCTACACAGTGTTGTATATTCCTACAAATTTTCCATTATTTGTAAATTTATAAATGTTACTCAATTGTTTGTGTTTCTTCGCAAACAGAAGAGCACGGCGATTGAAGGGGTTTGGGCAGGTGATGATAAATTTGGTTGTTGATGGACGTGGACGAGGTGTGTGGGATGAGGTGGTCCACCGTCACGTTTCGGATAAGGCATCACCACATGTGGTGCGAGTATTGGAGTGTGTCATTGGTGGAGAATCAAAGAACTCACTTACCTCAAGCCAGAGAAGTCTTGCGGAGCAAATCAAAGCTGCCTTATGTTTGATTCTGCAGGCTGGGTTATAGGTCTGCGGAATTCGAATGCACGTTGTGTCGATGCTTTGTAGCACAGCCCTCAGAGGCCTAGTGCCTCTTCTCTTCGCTTATGGCTCAGTACCATGTGGGAAAAGTGTCAGGATGGTGGTGCGAGTGCAGCAGATACACTTCGCTGCGAACGAATTCTTAAACATAAATCGTAGTTTGGCGCACTAATTTTGTGTTAAGATGTGAGTGATTGAGTGCCGATCCGCACCGATTTGAAGGACACTGACGGGTCTGATGAGTCTTTGAGTAATTTACAGTGGTAACAAGCAAGGTTATTTGGAAGCAGTATGTGCCAAACCTAAGAAGCTGCCGAGCTTCGTCTGTTGGATGGTATCCGTCATGTCCCACTAGTTATGCACGATGTTTGGGGACTGCCGTCCCTTCTGACGAGTGCATGCCCTAGAAGGGTGACAGATCGTTGCATAAAATGGCAGTTATTGAGGCTGAAGATCAATTCTCTGTCTCATAGGCTGTCCATCACCAGTTTTGGGTTGTCGTTATGCTCTCAGATGTCTATATTAAAGGCGAGAAGGTCATCGAGATAGGTCACACTTACCTTTAGGAACAAACCTACTTATACTGGTTGCATAAGGCGTTAGAAGGTGGTCGCTACGCCACAGCGTCCAAATGGCTCCATCTGTTCGCCTCCTGCACTTCAACGTTCTATCACCCTGAAGTTAAATCGAGGGTGGGTTGGGCGCATAGATGCTAAGGGTCGAATTAATGTGACAAAATTGTCCTGACGCCGTTGGGCGGATGTATGGGTACCACATTTGGAATATATATTCTGAAGTGCTGGATCTGTGGAGCTTCGCAAACAAGTGTCCATCAAAGTCGTCGCCGATAATGAACAAAGCGGCCATCCAAGGACGCGTTTCGTGAGGTTGAGTATGTGGCCCACCTAAAATAAGACAAACACAGGAACAGCAGGACACCGAGAAGACTTAACTGACTTCCAAAAGATCTGATTTTGGATGCTAGTGGTAACCATATGAGCCCGCAACACTTTCTTTTTAGATTGCAATTAAACCAAGCAATTCAGGAAATTTAATCTATACAAAGGTCCACGCAGCCCTCTTGGATGGACAGGCTATCGACTGTCCGAAACAGAGCACGGGCGTCCTGTGCGTGAACGATGCATTGTTACGGTTCCTACGCCTGGGCATGCAGATGGGCTAGTGGGGCAACGCTAGTTGGGTGAGAGCCAGTGCTGGGTTGGTGACAAGACGTAGTGGCCTAGTGCAGTGGTGCAGATTGCAAACCTGAGGGGGGGAAAAGGAGAGGAAGGGGAGAAGGAGGTGAGGTACCCACCGTGGGCAGAAGTAGGTTAAGGCGGTACACAAAGTTTTGTACTGCAATGATGCAGTAAAAGAGATTTATGTTGAGTCGTAACCAATACATAGGATGACAAGTGATGGCGAAAAATGCGAATCCCTTGCAATCATGAAGCACAATGCAAACATGAATGAAGAAGGCGGTGAACTACAACTCGCCGTCACCGAGTACGTGGATACATGCAGTTGTGGAGCCGTCAACACAGATGCCAACCAGGTGGCAACAATCGCCAATGAGAAGTCCACAATCAGGTCGATTGGTTGAATTGTAAACGAGGCTGAGGTCAATCAATGTCAGCCTCAGACTTGCAGATGTCAAGACTCGGATTTCCACTTCTAGAGGTAGTGAATATCTTGCAGGACTAGGTGTATGCTGCGAACGCTAGGCTTTTGACTGAGCCTAATCCTCCAGGCCAAAAATGGAGGCTTCGCATGAGTGACTTATAGTGAGGAGCGCTTTCAAAGCATAATGAACAAAATCCACAACAATGATGAGACAGTTTTGGAAGGAATGCATGTCCCCTTGAGTGCTTAGTACGAACTGTGGAAAAGTGAAAGCATAAGACACTGCTCAAAACTTCTTCGATGTGATTCGATTCAACCTGCCGAGATGGAATTTTTAATGGAATATTGTCGTTTGGAGGAAAGTGAAAATGTCTGCTCCATCAGAAGATATGGAAAACGAATGACAGCAGCCGTTAATTATTTAAGTTACCAACCCTTAAGTTGAGAAGATAAATGATCATGTGTATATGCCAGAGCAGGTCCGTCAGCCTGTTATCTTGTGTACCTTTGAAAGGTCAGACTGATATGATTTAAATTTCACAACTGGCAGCTGAGTCAAGCAGCGCAATGGTGGAATAGAAGGGGAGAAATATTTAAGGAGAGAGTTTTGATGCAGGTGAAGAAACAGGAATGTCAACACATCATGTGAATGGAACCAAATCTGCTCTGGCTGTCATCCCGTAGGGTCATGCGAATTAGACTTGGTCTTCTAACTGGACGCCACCTCGTCACATCTTGAATGCGCTTCGCAAAGTTTGCCATCAGCAGCGCGCCATTTCACATCCGACCACTTGACTTCGTTCCTTTCTTTCGCTCCACTATGCTACAGCTCCCTCCTTCCCTTCAAAGCAGATATCCCACTTTCCATTTTCCATTTCCCTCATTTTATTCACTCGCCCTCAACCACAACCATTTCATGAAGCCACCTTGTCCACTAACGCATGACCAAGCCCTCTGGATGACTTGGTCTTCTAACTGGACGCCACCTCGTCACATCTTGAATGCGCTTCGCAAAGTTTGCCATCAGCAGCGCGCCATTTCACATCCGACCACTTGACTTCGTTCCTTTCTTTCGCTCCACTATACATGGAAGATGCAGCAATAAAACTAATGGCAACAAGTGAAGGCAGAACCACAGCTGCTGTAAAATATTACTGGGAGGAAAGTAGGCAGCAAACAAACGGCGACAAAAGTGTAGGAGAAGCAGAATTCCTTAAAGAATGTGCTTTCGGTCTGGGTGAGATCCTACATGCGAACTGCAGATGCTGTGGAACACAAGTAGCATCTTAGTGAGCGAATGCAGTCAACGTTAAATGTCAATTTCACCTGGTGAGTTTGCATGAGATCAGTATCCACAATAACAGTTTCAATTTGCTGTGTGGCCTCGTTGATGCCAACATGCAGCTCATGGTGAAAGGGCCCACAGAAGATGACTGGCTTCTTTGGCATCGCCTATGAAGAAAGAAGAGAAGTAAGCAACAGTTGGAGAATTGAAGCGCTGACTACCTGATTCGGAGAGTGAGATGTTTGCTACAGATTGAGCGTCTTTATGTAGTAGAAGGAGGCACTTCAATTGGATGTGAGCCACGCACGCGGACACCCACACACGTCGTCTTTGCAGGTCTGGAGCCTCTCTTTTCGCACAAATGAATCAATTTACGTGCGGAAGTCGAGTTGTAGACTGCGCGAGAGATATTTCATGCCAGAGCGCCAATGAGGGCAGGCTAAAGCATTTGAATTGGTGGCAAAATATTCGAAGAGACAAACGGTCTGGATGATGCGCAACTGTGTCGTAGCGGGGGATGTCACGTCAAGTAAGTAAAGAATGGTCGAATTGCCAGTACATCAAAGTAGGGTTGGATAGGGATGGAGGGAGAGGACAGTGTGAATGATTGGTTGAGGCGAAGAATGGAGAAGAAGCTGAAGCGAAAGCTTGACTCTAGCAAGCACGCAAAATAACCAGCTTCTACAGAGCGTTCAGTGCCGATCGAAGTGGCTGCAAAGTAATCATTTGTCTGAAATTATAAAACAATAGCAGTGTTCGTTCCTTCCCCTACCCAACGCCTTCACCAACCTGCAGTCAACTTGCAGCGGAATCGCAAAGTGTATTCACTACCTTCGATATTGCTTGAGAATCAGCAGTCGCCTTCGACTGGCAAGAAGTTCAATCAACACAGACAGTGTGATTTTCATAGATCATCCTCTACTGTGCAAAAGCGATTTTACACATGAAACAACCTGCCAACTCTGCATGTTCTGTATCTCCATCAACCACTGTGAATCTATCCTTCCCACCCTTTTTTTACCTCCCTCCCTTTCTCCTTCCCATTTTTGCTCATCTTTGATTATCAACAGACTAGACCTCTAATTTGAACGCATTGGATTCAGTCACAGGTTCATTCAATCCGCATTCTTCGTACACAGTCATAACCTAGGATGACCTCATACCGCTACAGTTAGTTCAACATGAACGCAGACAGTGCGTGCTTCACTTCGTGGCATTCCACATCCAACTCCATTGGCTGAGTGAAGGAGTTGGTTAGGTGTCACGCAGTGGAGACGAGAAGGTATAGACCTCTTCTTCTTCCTGTTCTCCTTACTCAGCATCTTTGCATTAATTACTTGGACATTTACTTGCTATAAAATCTGCCAGCCAGCGTTAAGCTAGGGCGCTCAACCGAAGCACTTCCAATTCCTGACTTCTACTTCTGCGCTCTCCTCCAGTCGCGACAGTCAGTCAAAGTGTCACTGTGATACAGAAGCACATCAGGGGGGTGCTTGTGTCCACAGGCAGATTATTTGCAAGAAAGGCAATTGCAGGGACTATAATTGTGACAAGCTCTCAGGTAATGCGGAATCCCTGAGACTGATAGACTCTCGTGAGTCAGGTAGCTTTGGGGGGCAATTAACAAGATGGAACAATTTGGAATGACGTTCCCACCTCTAGTCAGTCAGGTAAGCCACCCAACGTACAGGAGTGCTTTCGTTCTCCTCCTTCATTTCACTAAGCTGTAGCAAACCTGTCTTTGCACATCAAGGTGAAAAGGAGGAAGATTTGGGGTGGAGCACACCAACAGTCAAGCATTAATGCTGGTGACGAAGATGTCACGAAGTCGGTGAATTAGGAGAATCTATTAGAATGACATGAAGCCTCATTCTATTTTTACCGGTTTCTCTTTTCACTTAATCGTCGTCTGTTGGGTCCTTTAAAGCATTACCCTATTCCAAAAACTTTAACGCATTACCCTATTCCAAAAAATCAAGGATTGACTTGATTACCCAGCCTGGATCAGTAATCCAAGGAGTCAGAATGAGATCCATTTCACACTTCTTATGTTCCATTTGCTACTTCATGGCAAAACCTGCAGCGGATACCCTCCTCACCCTCTTTAAACGTGTTGGAACTAGCAGTTGGAGTAATGGGAAAACATATGCGACTGTCCCACCCTCTTTCCACGTGTTGGAACTAGCAGTTGGAGTAATGGAAAAACATATGCAACTGCTGATGCTCCAAATGAGACCAGTTTTGATCTAATTGTGCGTTTATGGCCAATCCCACATCCAATGGAGTATGCTCTCCAATGCTTCACCGTTCCTCCAACTCATGGTCTCAAACAGCTCACTCAATCACGTTTATTCACAAGTTATTCATTTCATCCTTCATCACCATTCCTTCCACGCCATCGGTCTGGCAGCGCTTGTCTTTCTCGTTCCTTCAATCACTCAGCCACATTTTCTGCCTCATTCCTCTTTCTAGCTTTGTTACACATGAGTTGAATCAGAAGACTGCTCCATTTGATTGAAGTAGCACACCTCTCAATGCCTCACGACGATTTACGATCTCGTGTGATTTGCCAACTGATGCTGTTAATAGCATCTCAAGTGCCTTTAGCTCACCTCATTGGAGCTCGTGCATGAAAATGTTACTTGTGCTATCTGGAAACTGACTTCTCGAGCCAAAACTGACTAATTTGTGACTAGAAAGGGCTCCATTTCGACGTGGCAGACGTGTGCGTTTGCAGTTCTGTGCATGTGGGTGCATGCGCATGTGCATGAATAAAAGTCTGCTTTCTTTTTAACTCACTTCTCTGCTGAAGCAGAATTCGGTGCCTTCCTTTTCGCAACAAATTACCGGTTACCCATCGCACTTTGGACGCACTGCAATGCCCTAAGTTAGGCTAGACTAATTCACACTGCACCAACTTAGATTAAGGCGATCGCCCACATCAGATTGAGCTCGGACAGGAGAGGCAGGCTTCCTCCTCCTCCTCCTCCTCTGACCTGAACTGACATCCTGTTGGTAGGTTCACTCTGGCTGCTGTCCAACTCGCCACATCAAATCAATCCTACAGACCTCTATGCAACGTTAATTGTGGCTTTGTACCCTGAGTTGCGGATACAAAGGATCAGTGTGCGTGCTGAAGAAATAATTCTGCTGATAACTGACTATGATGTGATAAACTGTGGAACCACTTTGTTTAGGCCAAAGAGTTATTATGCTGATTTCCCCATCCGTGTTCTTGATTTAGTCAGTAGAATGTAAAATTTTTTTGTTTTAATGCATAAGTAAAAAACAAAATTAAATTAGTTGCCTTAGTCGTATGCAATCGGTCTTAGTCATAGTGCTTTGACTTTCTCTCTTATGCTATGGCATGACTTCAAAAATATATCTTTATAATGATTTCAATTATCAATGTCGCCAGTGACAGTAACCAAATAACCGCACGAAAATCGTTCTACGTTTCGTAAGTGGACTTGAAAAATCCGAGCACCTTTTCTCGTTTCTATATTTAAATTTCGGTTCTTTTACCCTATAGTTTGCAGACTTGGATGCATATCAGAAAGTGTCTGAGCCCTCTGTAGAATTTTCTCATTTTAAGGATGCACTTAACTCGAAATGGTGTTCTCTTTTGCCAGTTTTGTGCAATTGATGACAGTGCTCACATATGACAAAACTGTCGTCAATTGGACCATTTGGCTGTTACTATTACGAAGCAGCTGATGCTCTACTTGTGCTGCTGAATCAACTCTTCGACCTGATTTATCACGTCATTCGTGAGTTCGTCAACAATGCTCAATAAAATTCAGGTTTTAGCAGCATACCAAACGGCTAACTAGGTTTTTAAACATTCAATCTTAATGCTTTGTCCATAATGTCGTGAATTCGGGCTGAATACTGCAATAGCACCATCGCTTGAAATTGCGCTCCAAAATAACGATGCCTTTTTTGTGAATTTTGGCACCCTATCAGATCTCCGAAAATTAGTATTAATGATATCACCTGCCATGTTGGGTGCCTGAGGTACAGTTGAACAAACAAAGTGGGCAGACTGATTAATTCGGCTGCATCGTATGGCGATGAGAAGACCGTAGATGTGGACCTTGCGGTCTACAATACATGATTATCCGTTGGTACAGGGCTGGGTGCACTGTATGAATTCTTATTTACTCAAAAACACGACAATGCAACATTTTTCCTCTTCATCTTTCCAGAGGAAATTCGTTTGGCTTGATGCCAAGGCAGTGAAATAACTTTAGACTGTGGCTTTCTTGCTTACGTCCTCGAAAACCGAAAAGTCATGCTTTTAGGGGCAGAAGTGCAAAATTTCGGTACAAGACCGTGGCTGTACTAGTCACATGCCCAATCAGCAGCTTGCCATCACGAAAATCCCCGCCCAAACTAGTCCAAGATACAGCAGATTTCAGTTCATCTAAGCTTAAAAACTGTCCAAAGGCGAGCCATCTTGAAGCAAGAGGGTTTATTTTTTAGTGTTCTTTTGTTAAATTCAACGGTTGAGTCGAACGTATCGCGCAAAGTCAATCGCATGCCGAATCAAAAGCTTAACATCACCTAAAGCCGCACCAGAACCAATCACAGGAATGCTGGTGGATAGCGGTGCGCATAAACGCATAGCAAAAGTACTATGAACACGAACATTACGCGGACCAATTTGAGAAAATGAAAAGAGTGTAAAAGCGGAAAGACACCAGCAGGCAAGTCAGCTAAAACAAAGCAAAGAGATAGGTAAGGAAGTGGAATCTGGGAGTTGGACATGCTTGCGTCCGTGAAAATTGGACATTGCGGAATGAGTTTGAAATTTTGTTTAGCAATCAAAGTCATATAACTGCTAAGTACAACTCACCCCTCAGAAAATGCTACTAACTGAGCAAAGCTTAAATTAGTTTTAATGATAGCTAGGAGGCGAATGCAGTGATACAAAATCCCGAAAGTGCTCATCGCGCCTTTCCTACGATCAGGTGCCCTCACAGGCAATGCCAATACCGCCTGTGCCACACCGTCGACTGTGCCATCTGCTCACGAAACCTTATCAGAATGTTAGGAAAATCAAAGGTAATAGCATGGGAATGATCGAATCATCACAAATTTGTGTAGGACAAAGTGGCCGTCTATGTTTTACGCCTGTGCCTGCATCCTGTTGAGGAGCCGGCGTTTAAACATACCACTCTAGCTATCAATGTCCAGGCAGGCACTTTCAAATACCGTTTTCACCCCTGCACTCCGCTTTGCAGACTGTCGCACATAATAACGAATGTCTATGAAACTGTACTGTTCACCCTGACTGTCGCAGGTTGGTTTTCACCCTATCGACATTTCAAAGGCTTCTTCTGAAGTTTCGGTCACATAATTTGTGCCTAAGTTGCGAAACATTTGTAACTGTTCCTTACTTACATTTGCAGGTGAGATTATCACGTTTGGTCAATTTTGTGAGTAGGGCTACTTCAAACGTCATATTGATAATGCGCCTTAAGTTCAAAACCCTTAAAAGATCTAAGTGCATGTCTTCGCTTTGCCATCTTATCAGCTTTGCGTTGATGTTCTCATCAGGTAAACCAGAGTGAACATTTTGTCNAAGTATCAAGCGCTAAATATTGTCTCGCATTACTTTATGGTCAAAATGACGCAGGACCTGAGCCTTTGCTTGATGCCTGCCTTTTAGAAGAACGATCAACAAAGTTTATGACATTTTACTCTCTCTGNGTACAACTCACCCCTCAGAAAATGCTACTAACTGAGCAAAGCTTAAATTAGTTTTAATGATAGCTAGGAGGCGAATGCAGTGATACAAAATCCCGAAAGTGCTCATCGCGCCTTTCCTACGATCAGGTGCCCTCACAGGCAATGCCAATACCGCCTGTGCCACACCGTCGACTGTGCCATCTGCTCACGAAACCTTATCAGAATGTTAGGAAAATCAAAGGTAATAGCATGGGAATGATCGAATCATCACAAATTTGTGTAGGACAAAGTGGCCGTCTATGTTTTACGCCTGTGCCTGCATCCTGTTGAGGAGCCGGCGTTTAAACATACCACTCTAGCTATCAATGTCCAGGCAGGCACTTTCAAATACCGTTTTCACCCCTGCACTCCGCTTTGCAGACTGTCGCACATAATAACGAATGTCTATGAAACTGTACTGTTCACCCTGACTGTCGCAGGTTGGTTTTCACCCTATCGACATTTCAAAGGCTTCTTCTGAAGTTTCGGTCACATAATTTGTGCCTAAGTTGCGAAACATTTGTAACTGTTCCTTACTTACATTTGCAGGTGAGATTATCACGTTTGGTCAATTTTGTGAGTAGGGCTACTTCAAACGTCATATTGATAATGCGCCTTAAGTTCAAAACCCTTAAAAGATCTAAGTGCATGTCTTCGCTTTGCCATCTTATCAGCTTTGCGTTGATGTTCTCATCAGGTAAACCAGAGTGAACATTTTGTCAACACTAAGGGTGCTGATGTCCTAAAATCGTGCCTCCTACCAGTTTTATTTCGGTATTAATAATATGACTCCTAAATCATCAAGACTGTTAATCTGAAGGCGACTGAACACCGCTGAATATTGTCTCGCATTGCTTTATGGTCAAAATGACGTAGGACCTGATCCTTTGCCTGATGCCTGCCTTTTAGAAGAACGATCAACAAAGTTTATGACATTTTACTCTCTCTGCGACCGCTGATTCTCTTGCCCTTAGAAGTTGAAAAGCGTATGCTCATAAATGAAGACGATGCGTGTAGATTTAAGTAAAACTACGTGTGATATTGAAATGAGGAGCGGTATTACACCTCTGCTAAATTGAAGGAGAGGCGATGAAAATGAAAGACATTGCGATTTAATTTTCACAAACCAGCATCATAGAGCCCACTAGATGCGTGTTAACTGATTAGGATTGCTATCTTGATTGCATGTTGCTGTCCTCCGCACTGCTGCAGATGTTTCTAGCATGAGCACTTGAAAATTACTTGAATGATGAGGCCAGTAAAATGTGTTGCGTGCTCGGCTCACAAGTGCGTAAATTTGTGATCCCAAGAGATCATACATCGGGTGCTCCTGCTTTCGCGTCAAATGTCATTTAGCCAATATGCCTTGCTTGGCATTTTTAGCATAGAAGGTAGAGATGTCATCACCTTTGGAAGTTGCTAGCGTCGCAACAGTAACTTTGCTAATTTACTGCTTAAATGGTCACCATTTCTTTGGCAGATTAGTTATCCTCACGAAACATGAAGGCATGGTAATGAATCAGCGGGTTGCTTCTTCATTTGACTTGCTTTTGTCAGCATTCTTGGATTAGGTACAATAGCATTGCATGGAACTGTCAACCTCTGCATAGATAGGGACTGATGCACTCGTCCGAGTGGCAGAAAATTAGTGCCCCCTTTTGGGATTGTTCATCATTTTGCTTCGGCTAGTCAATTTGTTGATCTACCAGCCAATCAACCAGCCAGAGGGTCAGCGAGCCTTTGTGCGATGGGCACCTTGCCGCTAGATCGAGGACAATTAACGTCTCCAATGACTTGTTTCCTTTCACCCCATTAGGTTACCTTCAAAGCGCTTTTCGAATGCTTGCTCTCCTTAGTGATAGTAGTTTCTGAGCTAAACACACATTGCATCGTCCCTCCACTCGTAAATGACTTCCTGATTTTTTATTTAAACGCAAAAGCATGATATTATGATAAAGACCGCAGCAGCAAATCATACCTACCTTAGCAGTTGAAAAGAATTTTACTTAAATGTTTAGGCACAGGAGATATGCATATTGATATCTAAATAGAAAGACTGTATTGCGCAATTTAAGGTGATCGTCAAGCACACAATTTAATTGCAGTTTTGAATTTGACAAAATTTTGAAAGAAAGTCATCTGGTGCTATGATTGTGGCTTGTCAAAATACAGCTCTTTATAAAATTGGAGTTCTGTTTCAATAACATGAACTATTCGTCCAATTCCTTCGATTGCGTCAATTAATGTCTGCGTGAGCTCATTCACCCCTCAACAGTATTAGTTCAGAATGCGCTATTTGCTGTAAATTCCAGTAGCTGGATCACAATTCCTTCCCTTATGTGTCGTTTTGTACCAATAGACGTTTGAGTAGAGTGGCTTTTTCAAAAGCGCGCATAATTTGACATGTCAACTTAGTGAACAAATAGTTTCTCCATTTCCCATCATTGACGATGCCTGGAAAGTTGTATAGCAGGTGTCAAAGTCACCATGCGCATCTTTTGAGCTCATTCAACCATTTTAAGCTAACACACTGCAAGTGCCTTGACTGCCACAAATTTTGCTGGAAATCCCAGACTCGAGTCTCTGCCTCTTTCATTTGGCACACAGTGCTGCACTGCACACGAGCCTGTACCTTTTTTGGCACGCTTTTGATTTCCGTTTTTTAGAAGCATCCTCTTTATGAAAAGTCAAGCACGTCTACCTAAACTTTGGTTTTATCCTAAAGCATTGAATGCTTTACGTTCACAAGAGTTTCGGCCCTGACCATTTGCTGTTAAGTTGCGGCTTCTCTGTTTGCTAAATTTGTTGCCACAATCCTCCAATTTAGCATTGTTGTCCACCCGCTATGATCCCAATGGCATTTACTCGTTCCTCCGCCTTTTATTGGTTACGCGCTAAGAAACTATTGTGACTTTCACTCTGTAGCAATATTTACATGCTTACAAATGTACAAAGCAAAGAAAATACAAATTCAAATAACAATGTGTCCAAAGTGGGCTCAAAAGAGGGTAGATGTTGGTGTGGTGGTCAGTAGTTGCAGTTGCTGACATTTCAGATTGCAACCGATGCACAACAACGACCACACCGAAGACCAACCTTTCATATNGACCTGATCCTTTGCCTGATGCCTGCCTTTTAGAAGAACGATCAACAAAGTTTATGACATTTTACTCTCTCTGCGACCGCTGATTCTCTTGCCCTTAGAAGTTGAAAAGCGTATGCTCATAAATGAAGACGATGCGTGTAGATTTAAGTAAAACTACGTGTGATATTGAAATGAGGAGCGGTATTACACCTCTGCTAAATTGAAGGAGAGGCGATGAAAATGAAAGACATTGCGATTTAATTTTCACAAACCAGCATCATAGAGCCCACTAGATGCGTGTTAACTGATTAGGATTGCTATCTTGATTGCATGTTGCTGTCCTCCGCACTGCTGCAGATGTTTCTAGCATGAGCACTTGAAAATTACTTGAATGATGAGGCCAGTAAAATGTGTTGCGTGCTCGGCTCACAAGTGCGTAAATTTGTGATCCCAAGAGATCATACATCGGGTGCTCCTGCTTTCGCATCAAATGTCATTTAGCCAATATGCCTTGCTTGGCATTTTTAGCATAGAAGGTAGAGATGTCATCACCTTTGGAAGTTGCTAGCGTCGCAACAGTAACTTTGCTAATTTACTGCTTAAATGGTCACCATTTCTTTGGCAGATTAGTTATCCTCACGAAACATGAAGGCATGGTAATGAATCAGCGGGTTGCTTCTTCATTTGACTTGCTTTTGTCAGCATTCTTGGATTAGGTACAATAGCATTGCATGGAACTNTGAGATAATGGCTACAGATTGAGTGTCTTTCTTCATCAGAAGGAGGCACTTCAATTGGATGTGAACCATGCACACACGCACTTACGTCTGCTGTGCCGACTCGGAGCCTCTCTTGAGGCACAACAGAGTTAATTTAGATGCGGAAGGTCGACATGTAGACAGCGTGAGAGATATTCCATGCTAGACCATTAATGAGGGACGGTTCAAGCACTTGAGTTGGCGGCAAAATATTCGAAGAGACAAGTGGTGCAGATGGTGAGCAATTGTGTGGTAACGAGAGATGTGGCAGTTGAAGTAAGTAAAGAGTGGTCTAATTGCTAGTGCATCAAACTATGACAGAAGTGCAGGAAAAGCAGATTTTATGTAGAATAGTCTAGCGAATGCAACCAATATTGAATGCCGCTTTCACGTGGTGATTTTGCTTGAGATCGAAGTCCATAATAACAGCATCTAACTGTTGTGTATACCCATTGAAGCCGAGGTGTAACTCATGATGGAAGGATCTGCGGATGATGACTGACCTCTTCTACCTTGCCTATGCAGAGAGAAAAGAAGTGAGCAACAGGTGGCGGCTTATTTGGTGAGTGAGATGGTGGCTACAGATTGAACACCTTGATTTAGAGGATGGAGAAAAGTGGGAACAAAGAAAGAGCAAGGCCCTTGGGGATGCTGATTTCATTGTCTTTAATGTCCCTGCCTTAATAATTTCGATTTAAGTGAACGCAGTCTTAACCAAAATTGAGTCGGGCAAAGGCAAGTTGCTTAAGTCAAACTGCTGACACTGCTTGGAGGAGACATGGCATTTGTGATGGCAGACTATGGTGACACTCATCGGTGGGTGTGATGTCCAGCGTCCGTCTTGGTGAAGGTAAGCTGCTCCAATACTTGGCACATCGGCTTTGGATGGTGGAGGCAGCAGTAATAGAAAAGAGAAACTTTGCCCTACTCTGTGATAGCAACGCTCGTTTGAACAAGCCGTCAGCCCATAACTGTTTTGGTTATAGAAATGTAGCGTGTTGAAGGTCCTTGACACAAGTTTGAGCCAAAGGTGGTCAGGAGGCTACGAATTCTGTTCAAGTATGCGCATCCAGCAATGAGACATTGGAAGTAGTGAATGAGCAATGAAACTTCTTAGGATAAAAGAGGATCTAACAAGCTTAGTAGAAAAAGTCAGAGCATACTTAATCCCCCAATTACGTGAGGCGAAAAGCACTTTTTTCACCTCATTTACTGTTCTTGCTCGTCAACCCATTCTGCTCTGCTTATCTCGTCCATAAGTAGAAGGTACGTCCGGTGTATTACAGAACTGACAGATGCTGGCCAGAACGTGTGATAAATAGCGATGGGAAACCATGTCGAGCTGCGGCTATGTGTAGGCCAACATTCACATTTCCATGCTCACGAACACGTTGGCACACGCTTTTCCCTTCTCCTTCCCCTCTTATCACTGCTTACGAGCCGACGCCTCTGTTTTTCCGTTGGTTTTGCTCAGAAAGGTGGTNACAACGCCTCACTTCTCCCATTCAGTCGCGTCCAGCACGCTGTCACGCACTCAAGTGCATTTCAAAGCGTCGTCTTCGAACAGACGATCAATGTGTCAGCAGCATCGTAGCAATTTTCGTACTTCGGCAGCAGTTCACCAACACATTCGCTTGGAGAGAGAGGGGTGTGAGCAGGTAGGGGAAATTCTCCCTGGTAATGTGATGATTGGGGTGAAGTGTTGAGGTTGATGCTCGTCTACAGAGTGTACCTCTCTCCTGAATATATACAAAGACACTTCTCAATCACCATCGATTTCATTAGTTTTATTAGTATACTTTTAACTACAACCCATTGGGCATGGACAACTGTGGTCATCTCAGCATCTCTGTGGTCAGGGCTACCCTGAGTTGAGGAAGTCTAGTTTTCAATGAGACGGTTTAGTATGTCATCAAAACGTTCCCTTCTCTACATCTTCTCAAACAAGTCTATGTCTGTCCACCTAAATGAAGAGAGCTCGCTATCTGTTCTCACTCTAATTGTTTTAGAGGCAAATAGGTAGAAATGCGCTGATTCAGTCAGGGTCTCAAACCGCAAGAGGAGGAGGAGAAGGAGGAAAAGGAGGATGGGAGAGATAGGGGAAGAGAAGAGAGCGTGTGGTTAACTTGATGTTAAATTTGTGGATTTAGTTTAACTTTCGAATTAAAGATCAAGCAGCAGTGTTTCGGCCTTCATGCACTCCACAAATTCACCCACCCACCTACCTTCCTAGTTACATCCATACCTACCAACGTCAATCCCCTCTACTCTCTCCACAGTTACCTAGCTCACAACTTCACTTTCGTGCAGCACACTACCTCACTTCTGTCCACGTCTCCTACTCGCCTACACCCGCACAACTCCCAGTCCTCATTCATCCACCCATCCATCCATCCACCTACCTATGAGCATACATACTCCCATTGGGGCTTTTCCTTCCTATAATAAGCGGTGGTAAACCCTCCACATTCTCCACGGTCCCCTTAATGCCAAGTAACATTGATTGTTGGTGATGATGATGCACAAGCACAATCACATTCGCCTTCCCTCACAGCCGAGTACGAGACAAGCACTCACGGGCCTCCACTGCTCATGACATGCAGCTACTACCACCCATGCTTAACACGGACAAATCACCCAACCAGTCAATCCCTCCCCAAATCAACAATAACAAGTAAAATACAAATGTCCTTCATCACTCTTATTACTTTATACGCAAACACTCCTCTTGCCAGGGAGCAAATCTCGTACGCATGTAACCTGAGTAAGAGCATAGAAAACTTGCAATCATGTTAGTCTGGTGTTAGTAGGAATTGAACATGCCAGTGGTGGGTAGTGAAGGAGCGGGGTGGTAGTTCTTGATGAGTCTGATCTATTGCTTGTATAGGTACATGCAGATGAGTCAGGTCCGTCAACGCTGTCTGTGTGCAGCACTGAATCAACATGCTGATGGTAAGGGTCCACTTGAGCAGCTCCAGTGTCACCAACATCACTGTCCAATTCAGAGGAGGGCAAACTGGTTGCAATTAGGGAGGAGGAGGAGTAGGAGGGGCAGAGGAGGAGACGTCAATACCATCATCAGCGTATCAAGTATCGCCGGCCTCACCCAACTTGCCGCAGTCCTCCCCTTCTCAGTCAACGACATCCGCCAGTCGGGCAAATGCACCTTGTCTATTTCATTCTACCTCCCTCATTTCGCTCTTTCCTGCCACCATCCTGTCCCTCCCTTCACTCTCATCCTTGCTTCCTGAGAAGGAGGAAGAGACGTAGTAGTCGACGCCCACCAACTACTACTCCAGTGCAACGTCGACGGCGTAGAATGGGGAAACACCAAAGCTTGACGCTAGTTTGTGTGCATCTGACTGACACGATTAGGTCGACACGCTACAATCATCATCGCCTTTGCTGCCAACGCTGGCCTGACCTAACTCATTCCGTCGCCAGCCTCCCGCATTCCATCGTCCACACTTGACCTCTACGCAGAGATGTACAAACAAAAAACACAATCAATACCAAAAGCTACTAGCAAACACAAACAACCTCACTTGAGGCCGCATCCATGCAGTCCAACCCATCCAAGGCCTACGCCTCTCAAATAAACAAAACTGGACATAAGAAAATCTTCATCAAACACAGGAAACAAAGCTGAGCACAGTAAACTCAATCTTGCATTGCCAGAACTTCTTCTCCTCATAGAGAAGACTAACTTCATCTGCCACTTAACTTTCACGGCTGCGTACAGTTCATGTGTGACCTCATCTTTCAAAGCATAATTAAGAACACTACCATTTCCCATTTTCCCACCATTTCCCTCAGCCTCGAATAACCATCATCTTCAAATCTATCCACACACACATTCACATGATAGACGGATGCAAAGAAAGAGAGACAAAGACCACGGTGGGCAAAACTGCGCTTTCCTTACTAGATCTAGAGTGCTTCATGCAACCGGGATTCAATGCGAACTCGTGCCCAATTAGGAGGAGAGAATGAACTGCGAACACTATTACTGCAACAAAATGTGGTAACTGGTAGTAGCATACACGCAAAATGTTATTTAGCATTCATGATAAATATGGCAAGAAACTATTCAATCATTATCTTCAACCATTTTTTAGCACTAAGCTTAGCGTTTACGAAAGCCAGGGGCCGAGAAGATGTAGATGTGGGGAGTGGGGAACAAGAGGAACACTACCAGAAATGAGGTAAAATGATAAGCTGGCTTACCACTTGTGTGGATGACGAGACGGATAACGATTTGGTCAACAGATAGATAGGTAAATGCAATGGGTAGGCAGGTAAGTAGGTTCAGGAATGGGTAAAGAGTTAGGAGGTATTCACCCACCTCACATCCCATCTCAGCTAACGATGTTGCAGCTTCGCGACAAAGGTTGTACTGCATTGCATATCCACTTCTTCTCTCCCTCTTTTTCCTCAGGGCGGACGTTGGATGATGCGTAGACTACACCAGCCACCCAATTCCACGATCAGGGTGTAAAGTAGTAGCGGAATTTTTCTCCTAACTGCCTCCCTCAGTCATCTGTCATCACTGCCATGTCCTCCTCCACCCCCTCCACCTCCCCCGCCTCTCACACGAAGAAGTCGCCACCTGCGTCGACTAAAACATTCATCACAAATGCCGAGTCAATTTGTATTTGTTAACTTTCACTATTTAATGCGGTATTTATCAAAGTGCTAGTGGAAAGGTCGATGCAATTTAATGGCAGTTGAGTTGGAGGCAAAATTCTCTGCCACCATCGTTGTCGAATGAAGTGACTCAAATAACCGCAGCTAGAGTACTGGTAAGACGTGGAACAGTGGGAACCAGTGCTTCGAGTTGACAATATCTGCGGTCTCGAGAACACATGGCGGCGGTAGTTAGCCTCATCGCAACTGAGAGCTGAGGGTGATTTCATTGGTGATGCAAAAAACTGTATACTTGGAGGTCTATATTATCTGCTTGACGTGGTTGTCTGCCTCCTCATTTTTAAGGTGAGTTGGCTAATCCTCACATTGCTTCCTCTTTGACATTGTCATATAACCCGAAGCGCCAAATGGGAAGCGTGGGCCTAGCCAGAGTGTGGCTGATTTGGTATAGGGTTGGCGCCTCTTCAGCATGCTCGCCATCCTCTTTTTCTGCTGCTTACAAAGTGCTGCACGGTGTGGTCACTCATCCACTAGACGTTTAACTACTTATATTTTAAGAGTAAATGCTTTTGATTCAGCTTGTTACTTAGTCCATTGCACAGTACAAGCCAGCATTTGTTCCACTGGGCTTTGAATAAATGCTCCAAAGCATCCATCATCGAGCATTTATGGCATAATTGTAGCTTAAGGCACATTTTCCATGATAATGAAAGGTATTTGAAGCGAGAGTGGATTGCGGATGATGGGCCAACCCCAAGCACCCCTTAAGACAATGAAAACTTTGCGGTCAAAAGGAGGATCCAACAACCTCGAAACGACATAAAAATTAAACGTTGTGCTACAACTTATGAGCCCTATTTAGTACAGCACCAGTCTCAGCCCTCTTCGCAACTGCTCGATCAGCATCCTCTCACAAATTCAGAGGTGGGATATATTGGCGCGATTCAGGGTCGCTCGCACTTCCACATGACGTGAACGGAATCGTACGCTCAATAATCAGCTTTATTCGGAATGCAAAACTGATTTCAAAATGATTTTGTAGCATTGCAGAAACCTGATTTGTGTGAATATAGGAATTTCACTGAAAATGGGTAGCTGGAATGACGTCAGCTTTTAAAAGACATCTCAATTTTCACTCCCGCATGACGAGTGCTAACTGAAGGGGAACTAGACTTGGATCATCTATATTGTTTATAAAGTGGTGATTCCTCCTTTCATGAAACTGTCTAACAGCAAGATGTTCCCTTTTTCGTCTTGATTTCATTTGAGCACTTCTGTCAAAACGAGAAGTGCAGGAAGTGTTTGACATGATATTCATGACTTGTACTGCGTTCTTCGCAGTAGGCGAAAAGCTATAATGAGTTATTCGGTGCAAGGAATGACTAGTGATATGATCTGCGCCCAATTTTAATGCAATCAGAGAAATCGTTATGCGCTGACTAAATCAAATCAGGGGTGCTTTAATCAGGGTCGAGTTGCTACTATCGACGCTTAGTAAAACGCCAAGTCTGCATGTTTTCATGACCACCACAGCTGGCGCCCGTAATGAGCTTAATTGATTATACACGAGCATGCCTAACGGTGGGCACAGGAGCACTTCCGTGACCCAAAACCGTGCAGCTCTGTCAAACAGATGTCAGTGCATTGGATTACTTTGCGACGCCAACCCGCACCTACCTCCAGAAGGAATCTCGTTATCGCTTACACGACAAAATGTGCACGCATGGCAAGTAGTCAATTCTACTGTCATTCCCATTGTGGAATTCGCCACACTTTAACCTAACTTGGTAGACTCAACGGAGACTAATCACCAATCTTAAAGACTAACTTCTTCATTTGCATGAGCATCAAACTAAATGTAGATTAGGTTAAGCATTCTGCAGTGCAAGTTGCTCCACCATTGGCTAGCAATAGAGAACCTTCATGGTCATGAATTGGCAAAGGAATCGCAGCATATTTCTACAGCGGAAAACTAGTGTCTCAGCACCACCTTTCCTGCAGGCGATAAGTCTATTCCGATAAGGATGCTTGGGGGTCAAGTATGCCAAAACTGTACTGCTATCTGTCAACTGGAGCGGTGATTCTCAAGCGACTATTACCTTGAATAATTCTTTACTTGCAAAGCAGATAAGCGTTTCAGTAGCATTGTAATAAAGTTTTACTTTAAGTAGCCGCACTTAGTTGCTTAGCATTGGGCCAACACTAAAGAAGTTAGTGCAGACCACATTGAAGCATTGTTGATGCTTTGTTGCCTGAGATAAACAGAGCTTTTTCTGGACTCTTGGAGCACAAAGTGCCCAAAAGATTTTACTGAGAATGTCTCAGTAGCAACTAGTGGGTGCCTGACTCCTAAGGGTTTGGAATTCCAAGCATAGGGTTAAATCATTAGAAGTCTAGTACGCATGCACAGAAAATGAACATTAACATGGGGAAAAGGGGACAGAAGCAAAACGCGACGGGATGCTTAACCAATCATTAGCTACTTATTCACTGGCTTTTTGCTTCCTAGGGATTATTTGCTTACGGTTTTTCCCTAGGGAGGCGGATGTAGTTACCCAGAAGCTGGAGACAAGTAGTTGAATTCGCAGATTCGGCTTTGAAGCAAGGGGAAGGTTGACTCATATGTTTTGGCAACAGCCTTTTGAAGTTGCATTTCTTAGGCCTTGCGCAATAGGAACCCATTCCTGCTCTTCACCTAAGCTGTTATTTACCAAACTCAATCTCATGCCAACAGAAGATACTTAAGAGCCTAATCACTGGCACTCTGCAGCCTTTTTTCTCATTAACACTGGACAGCATTGCAACTTTGCCTATGATAGTGGATTTGTCAGCAGGGTACTGCATTGCTTACTTAGAGCTACTGCCTATGCATGTTTTTGCCCTCGGGTCCACCATCACAAATGCGCTGCGCTATTGGGATATTTCATCCAATGCCTCCAACTATTACGACTGCATAAGTTCTTTCAAGCCGACCTGCCAATCCTTTAAGCATGCTCTAATAGCCACACTGGCATCGGTTGCACACCTTCAACTTTTGACTGCTGGTTCAAGGGAAGACAGGTCAAGTGCGATGGAGTATCCCTAGCAGCTCTCCACTGACTGATCTACCAACGAGTTGGCAACTGTGATGCACCAAACACCACTGATGCAAATGCACCAACATATCGGTCTGGTTTGTTACTGTGGGGCTATTACGATGGGACCTCCAAAGGAATTGACTCTTCATGTAATGCTGTCGTTGTTTTTTGTCTAACCATAGTAAGGTATGTTTCTACTATGCTGTTCATCACATATGTGATTAGCTAATCATGCCGTGAACGCCTTTTGAAAGCCCAACTTACCAAATAGAGTAGTTATACGATTGCATTATGCTTTGTCATGTCATGGAAACAGGCTCGATTTCCAACCCCTCCGGTTTTAGGGCAGTCAGAACGGAGACTGATGTGGGATTTTTGGGGCAAAGTTGCATTAACTCCTAGTTGCAAGAACTTAGCCATTCGTGGCACCCAACCGCCTTGTGGCTGGCATTCTGGCACTAGTCAGAAAGTGGAAATATTGTGATATGTAGCAAGCAAAAATAAACTGGTGAGAATGCGCTGATTTAGCTGAGTGATTTCGTGGTTTTTTCCAGATAGAGGCAATTGAGGATACCAGATGCCCCATACCACCGTTGGTGACAACGGGTGATGAATACTTACCAAATGAAATTTGACTGACGAGTAGATATTGAACACTTGAATTCTAATCGGTCCTTCATAACTTGTAAGAAGTGGCCCGCATTTAATGAAACCTGACTAA
The DNA here is from genome assembly GCA_001693075.2 of Taenia saginata. Taxonomy (NCBI): domain Eukaryota; kingdom Metazoa; phylum Platyhelminthes; class Cestoda; order Cyclophyllidea; family Taeniidae; genus Taenia; species Taenia saginata. The sequence continues at coordinate 118,361 of LWMK02000102.1, forward strand.
GAGGTGATAGCACCACACCTTCGCTGCATCTTTCTCTTGCAAAGATGGACTTGTCCACCGTTGCTTAAGTTAGGGCTTACAAAATCACCAAGGATTGAGCGTTTGGAAAGGTAAATCAACCGAATCCTTTTCTGTTACAGCCACCCCCTTCTCTGGCATTAGCCAATTTTGTTGGAACGTTTAAAAATATCGTGGCATTAACTAGATGATTTACAAGTAATCGAAACCCATTCAAGTTACTTAACCTCTGCCAAAATGTGCCAGACACTGTGCATTGAGTGACCTGATTAAGCTTCTATTTTTTTTGACACCGCTGCCAAGATGGAAGTTTGTGTTTGGTCTTAACTTGTTTTCGCATTCAAAACGTAAACGACAGCTAGGATAGGATACTGATGCACTGTTATGTTAACACATTGGTGCGATTGGTGGAACTAAGACTAATTAAGTTTTATCATGTTGCATCTTGTCAATTTCTCGTGTAATTATGACCAGATAGGATCATTTTAGTTACCCCTTAAAAATTTAGGCGCTAGGTAATATCTTTGCAGCTTGGCAAAGTAAATGCGTACGTTAGGAGCGTAAGTCTGTGATTCAGTAATTGCAGATATTTTGCTATTGTCAAGCTCTTCTCTTGCTAAGAGTAGTCCTGGCGACTCTAAACCATCCAGCCGAAATAATGGCACCCATTCGAAGTTGGCCAAAGATTGGTCCCACAAAATCCACAACATGATCAAGTATTATGCATCTTTAATTAAAATGTGTAAAATAAAACTTACCTCTCCAGTGGGTGAGAATTTTTACATACACCGGCCCCGTCATTAGTGGATACTGTAGAATCGATATTTTCAAACAGCCATCGTCTGTCTGCTTCGGCAATACTTACTAAGTTATGCTCTAGAGGATGAAGCATCTACCAACTTTGGCCTTGTAAAGTCGGAAATGCTACAGTTTCAGCAGTCGTTGCCTTTGTCATACCTCAGTGCTCAGATTACCCCGAATTAGTTTTTCTCCATCGACTTCTGGCAAGCACCGTACATTCCCACGCATCTACTTTCCGGGTCTCCAAGTCGAATCTGGGTAATCGTGCAAGTAGCGATTAGGCGATCGTTTGCTTCAAAGGGTTCCCTGTGGCTGAGGTCAAAGATGACTCTACTTCATGTTCTATTCCGTTTTCCCCAGCTTACCCCCCCGACCCAACTCTACAATGCAGAGCATTGTCAATTTCTGTTAGGCCTGCTCCATAGCCCACAGACTCTTCCTTTCTCCCACACTCCCGGCTCTGTCTCTGTCAGCATCAGCCCATCTGCTTCTTCCTCAAGCATGGCAACGGCACACTTATGTTTTAAATGTCCTCAAAAATTTTGTCCGAAACGCCAAAATGTCTTACTTTGCATGCTCAAGTGAGATATTACCGCCAATCTTCCGTTTCCATGAGTACTTTCCTACATTAGCGTTGTGATAGGCGACGAATTCTGCCTCTTTTATCCATTTAAACTCAATGCTTTCCTGACTATTTTATTTCCTTATGTTTGTCAAACACAAACTTTTACACTACCGTACTTTAAATGGCCAAATCATCATGAACATACCTCATGCTATTACTAGTGGTTCCTTAAGGCCAGGTTAAGATCAAGAAGTCGTTTCCAACCCCTTTTAGTTTCCTCCCCATTTCCTCCCTTGCCTCTCTCTCTATCGCATTCTATTCCACTTGCTCTAGTCAGTGGGTCTGCATAAGGACGCAACTCGGATTAAAATGCGCATTATTTTGAAGATGTGTACAGTCATGTGACGTCGTCGCCACCTCCACATGCAAAGCTTTAAATCACAAAACTACGACTAATTTTGCCTGGTTTGAGAGACTGGTTAGATATGTGGGGTGGTTCTTCATGGCCACTCTTGCAAGAGCTAAATCTTTTCGCTGAAAGCACAACTCACCTTAAGCTGTCAAAAAATTTTGTTCTGCGTTAAACCACCTCTCCTGGTTTCGGATCAGCGCAAGCTTAACCTTCTTACTGCCTTCTGCCCTCTTCCACTTGCCGCGCCTAGGAGAGATCGCCTAAACCAGTGAGAGCAATGGACTCGACTTGTACCATCTTTCCTTTAAGGTGTACATTTTGCTTTCATTTTAGGTTAAGCACTACCTTTCCAACGACGCATCAAATTTGTTCGCAGTACACGCGACAGGAGCGGATGACAAGACAATCAATGCACCAAAACTCACTTCGATGCCCGTCCCTATCTGTCAGGTTGCGCAATTAAAACATCTAGTAGTATTTCTAGCAAAGCAAATCTTCATCACTTCTCTAAAATTTCAGACAATGTGTAAGATATTTGAGACAAATTGATGCTTGCTTCTGTTCTTCAAAACTTAGTGATAGTGGTAAACAGTTTTCATCGCGATCCATGTTATGGTCATTTTAACTTAGTCCATTTATGTTGGACGCTACATGAAGTGCATGAATTGCGCTGAATCATGGCAAATGACATGATTCTGCATGAAGTGAAGGCAAATTATTAGGCAACTGGTCCAAAGAGGGAAGACACCTTAAGCCTTAGGCGCTGCAGAGTTTTGAGCATTTGACGACGCAACGAACGGAGTCCCACGGGAAAATGTGTTGCGTCGTGGCTAATCGGAGAGTGCCAGTCCCATTTGACCACCATAAGTACCGTCTGAGCTACCGCAGTTTTTGCCCTTCCGACAGACAGTGCGCTTTATGCTCTCTTGTAACAAACCGCACGAACTGAAAGTAGATGCGAACTGGCCCTAAAGTTAAAAAATCAAATGTGTTGTGTATAACACGCAAGATTTGTGTGGAGGAGAATCAAAAAAACCTGCTGGTCCGGGCCGCAAGGCACCCCGCGGAGCAGTAATTGTACCTGTGAGGGCTCAATTGGGAGACTAAATCAACATGTGTTTGCGTTAAATATCATATCTGCGCATTTGCATTGAAACAGTTGCAGGCAAATTCCCCCATTTGCTGAATCGGTAGAAAACCGCTTCCTTAAAAAGGGCAGAATTCGGATTCATTAGTGGCTGTTCTCCAAATCGTCATAAGCAAAAGTGAAAGAATTCGCCAAAAAACTTGCACAGCAAGCTCCACATCCGTTCATTGGTCACCCATGAATCGGACTTAAGTGTGTGCCTATTACTAACGAACATGGCAGGTTGCTAACGCCCCATATCAGCTAGTTGAATTAACGGTGTTACTATTTCTTTTGGTGGAACACAATATTTAATGGAATTTTACATCAAAATCGCTTTACGCCTTCGAAGCTTTGATGCGTTGGGCTTCTGACACACTGAGAAATTCGTGCCTTGGCCTAAATGGACAATCATGATTGGTCACAATTTTCATTCGTGACTCAGTGACAATGCCAAAGTAACTGCTGACAGTCATGTGTCCATCTTCACCCAAAAAGTACTGGAAATTAATGCCAAACAACTACCAATGACATTTCTCACAGTGGCGTCCAATCGCAAGCCCCTATGCACAATTTTATGTTTTGACGTGCCCTTTCGATGTGGTGGTAAATTGTCTTGACTACTTAGCACAATGAAGCAAGCAATGCACCCTTCTATCCAACGCGTCTGCTTAAAGGACAGTAATAACTTTGTCAGTATTACTGTCATGTCTTCTCAGAATGCTAACACACGGTGAAACCAATTACGAGCGAGCTAGCTATAAATCCGCCATTTCAAAGTGGAGTGCAATAAGGCGGAAGAAAGCAAATCTAAACTGAAAGAAAACGGTGTTATTGGAGAGAAGCGAATGGAATTGTAACAAAGCAAGCGCTACAGTTCAGAATGCTTGAATAGCAGGTGCATCTAGTGTTTGGATTCAGCAATGAGTTCTAACCATTCGTTTGCATTAGACCTTATTTGTTTGGCAAGATGCGTGTGCTGACTGATTGCTTTGACCTCTCAAAGGGCACATTCTTGAAGATTTTATTCAGTGCAGGCATTTGCGTTCGCCCGGATGCCACGTGCGGCCTGCATGGATGTGCAGGTAATGTGTCCAGTAGTGAGAGTGAATAATGCGGATAGCTAGCAATGTGTGTAGATTATCACGCACGTAAGTTAGTTTGCATTCGTGCATTCACAGTACAATAAAATATGATGCTGACAAAGCCATGTACGCCCATTTGGCTTGTTGCGTCAGTCTGCGAACTCCTGACCACAAATAACACGGGAATATGACGTTTGCTTCATCAGAGAAGCAATCGGCTTGAGCCCTGCTTTCAACTCATCCAGATAGCTACTGGCAGCCCGCTACTACAGGGTACTTCACTTAGAATTCGAAAAGGCAGCGCTGATTTAAGCGAGTGGTGCACGCTGTAGATGTGAAATGTCAGCTGACCTCGAGTATATCTGTGGCTACGACATTGCATGGAAGGCCTTTGCTGCCGTTATCACATATAGCAAGGAAAACGAAACAGGCACGAAGATCACTGGTATGTACACATTTGGCGTGCAATATTTTGTTTGTTTGACTGCCGGTTTTGGATCCGATCACAGAGGTGGCTACATTAAACCAGCCCCGTTCCCTCTGCTCGCTGATTGCATATAGATGCATATATATTCTGCCATAGTATTATGCCTACCAAAACTCAAATTTGTGCTTCCATATAAACATAAGTATGCAAATATACGAAAACAATTCCTAGGATCTCGAAATCCTACCTCAGGCTTACACATTTATGTTAATAATTATTTGATACACACTTTCATGCGCATGCATACCCAGAACTATTATCTTTAAAACTAGGCATTATCCCCATAGGCACCAAGTCATGTCCACATACGGCATTGAGTGCTATGTCTCAGGGGTTCATGTCTGTATATTCAGTTATATATGCATTCATACTACCAAAGCACAATGCATAATCAATAGTAATGGCAGTATTACTTAACAAAATGCCAAAAGTTACCCAGCACCCTCAATTTTAAGTTCGTAATTGCGCATTAAAAGCTTAAATTTAGGTTTGCCTAAATTTACGAACGAATTTTTGCAAATGTCAAAATTTGTTGCCGAAGAAATACTTCACTTGAGGATAGTCATGTAAGCAAGCCATGTAATGGAATGTACGCTACCTTAATAAGGGAAATGTTAGGGTTCTTTTAAAACCTAGTCACAGATCACTTAGTGCATACGGAGCTGATGTGTGGTTTTGTTGACTTTGAGGATTTCATTTAATAATGAATATCCCCTTGCCCTAGGCAATTATGTTACGGTGAAAGCAGCGTGTGCTGTGTGTGGTGCATCAGCCAGTGAGCGGCGTGAGGCGGGTGCGAATGTGTGAAAACAGGCAATTGCGAATCGAGTGCTTCCACTTGCGCTCACCTATTACATTGCAGCATAATGCTGTGAGGCGAACACAATCATTGTAGCAACATGCATCGCTTTGACGAATGAAACGTTATAGGCCACATAACAAGGCAGTTTCTGGAAAGGCACTTCATTGTAGCATGAGAAATGAGATTTCCTACTCATTCTGCCCTTTTATAAAGCGGAACTTGGGGCTTTACTTCAGTGTCATCTGTCTTATCATAATCTGCGATGTCAGCGCTCAAGCTATCTACTTCAAAACCACATCCCTAGAGAGTTGGCTAAACCAACCAAATCTCAGTGGCACTTACTACGAATAGAGCGATGTGGCTTTTGCGACTCCAAACGGCCATTACTAGCTGCGTATTCGAAAGATCCAACCTACCGACCACAAACCCACGATTGAGGAGTCGAAAATTCGAATAGGCGGAAGCAGTAGACGTCAGAGATTTAAGAATTTAGCAAGCATTCCGGATGCCGAGTGGTTGTCACATTTTGATGGTAGCCCCTACCAGCTTTTTCTTCAGTCGGTGCCCATGAGGGTCACGCTTCAATCGCTCGTTAATGACAAGCCGATTTCGCAGGTGCGCAGAAAGTTTGCCAGCATTTCTATGATACCTTACCCTTTTGAGTGGGCTAATGGCCTTTTGTGTTGCCTTTCTTATGCATGTACAAGCATGTATATGTATGCATGTGCTTTTACTGCTCCTAACATGACATCACGGCCTCTATCGTCTCGCACAAAACAATGTCTCATAAGCCCTGCTCTATGATTTAACATTCTTCTTTTAGCCTCCTCTTTACAATACATGGATTTGATTTCTTCAAGTACTTCTATAATGTGTCCCCTTATTTCCTCACAAGCCACAGATGAGCCCACTGCTAGAGTCCTACCCCAGCGTAGTGGTTGTCTACAGGTCAGGAGTCTGCAAATCTGAGGGAAGAAGCCACCTACGCAGACTCTACCATCTTGACTTCCCGGATGCCAATACTTACCATATCTTCTCTGTCAGATTACCAGGAACCTTGCTGGGCAACGTAATTCAACGGGGTGGATTCAATGTGATCCTTAATAATAGAGCAGGGATCAAACTAGCAACACGTTCGAAACACCCATCAAGGACGATGGAAATGCCTTCCAAGGAAGTGCACGCATATGACAACCTGCCTGTCGGTGATTACGAAGACTCCTTCTACAATTTGGCTCTAAAACTGTTTTACAGATATCAGTGGGCCACTCGATTTCGCCAACCTCACAAACTGATCGTCATCTTCATTGACGACGGCTATGCCGTAAGTACCAATAAGTTAGCCACATTTGTTCGTAATTTAGCGTCAGGACTCCGAAGAAACCTAAACTACTGTTGCAAAGTGATGTTGAATCCTGTCTTCTGACTCACAAGTCCGTATCTAGTGTGGGCCTTTTAGAAGCGTGAAATTCCTTGGTCGTTCCGTACGCCACAGCATTTGGGCATCCACAGTGTGTGGAGCTACCGCCATGTCCATCAATTGGCTCCGGCTATCCATTTCACCAAACCCATGGTAACTGATGGTACGTGGTTAAGGATGGTGCACCACAAACCGAATCTCACACCCAAGAGGTTAAAAGGCATGTTGCGCGAAAGTTTGCCTATTCCTAAAGATGTAAATTGCTCCAATAACTTTCTCGCTCTCCTCGGAGAATTCGAAGAGCTTAAGTGTGCAATGTAGCAAGAATCTTGAAACCTTGTAGAACTATAATCTTAATAAACATCTAAGAACAAATACCCTGCTTTAAAATTCGAAAATCTGTAATATCCGCCAAGAAGAACAAAAAGACGAGAAATAAACAGTTCTTAAGCACCTCGCTTTAGTCTGAATTTTCCAATGAACTTCGAGCCAATTGTCTCTCTTCGCTATCATTGACTTGCCACTTATCCTGACATGTGTTTATGGTTTAATATCGAAATCCTGTTTTAGCAGTCCAAGAACTGCCATCCTATCCGAGAACTTTGTTTAAGTTGGGAAAACATTTCTGTCTTGATGAAGTTGCTCTACTTCTCCTGCCAGATAAATGTTACCCTAAGAACTTTCCTCCTGAATTTCGATTACGGAATCCATAACTTTGGACAATGTCACACCGCTATTCAAGCTCTGCTTTATTTTTTCTAAATAAAATAAACGAATATATCCTACTCGGATATTGTGACACACAAAAATGCCACCCACAACTTGACATTGGAAGTGCAGCAGTTGTGCTGACTCGTGACACAGCACAACTTGGATATTGAGCAGTCAGTGATCTAACTGCTGCCGGCTCAATGACAGATTTAGCGCGTCAATGGGCGGACTTCATTTGGTCACGCTGTCACGTTTTGCCCCATTCCTATCAGCTGGAGCTTCAGTTAAACAGCACACTGTTCTCTTCATACGTTTACAACTTCACACGCTAACTCAGATCTTTGGATTATTGTCACATAGTGCCTGTCTGCAGATAAAGAATTACGTTCACTCACGCAGCAGACGATGAGTTACAAAAAATTACACCAAAAGCAATGCATTCCTCAAACCAGAACTAAGCCCACTTTCTCTATTCTCATCATGAAGGTCTCCGATGGCAGAACTGTGGCCTACATTCGAAGAATCATTGCCATCACGCTAACCAGCCTCCGTAGATCAGCATGACAATCAAGGCTGGGGAAATGTGGAACTGTTTATTTTACTGGGAACAATTAAGTGTGAATTTAGGGCGTATCTACAAAAATCACTGCATGTTCATCTTTCCACCTAATCACTCTGGTAAAACCTGCCCATCCAACATCGTCAAAGATAGGATCCCAAAGCTTGAGGGTATTAATCATGTCTGCAGTAGCTACGACCTGGGGTTTCGCGCGCTCATTGTGCCTAACTTCATTACAGTTTCATTGTATTGTGGTTGCGAAACTTTCGCTAACCATTTCACGTTGGGACTTTGCGGCCTCCATTAGTGAATAGGGGTTTAGGCATAAAATGGGGCAAAGAATTTCGGGGTGTCACATTTTGTAGGCATAAATAAGGCTAACTGCAACGTTTGCTATTTCAATAAGTGTGTTGATAGTCCTTAAACAGAAGAATTTTTAAGTTAGGAGGCTTTTTTGAATATCTAGGCAAAAACGTGAGATTCAAAGAGGTTCGTTTAATTTCTTTCAAACCGACGCATATCCAGCCTTTTCCGGAAAAACATGTGTTTAAATGATCCTGCCTAGAGAGCATGAGTCAGTACTTAAGAATAGGTCAAATTTACAGCGATTATAATGTTATTTTGCCACGAATATCATGCATGCTAAAATAAGCTACCGGTCTAATTTAAGCTTAACGTAGGCATTCTCATCACGACCAGGTGAGAGGCTGAAAATTATGGTAGAGTCATTGCCATCAGCAAATGCATGCAGCGCTATTTAGCTTGACACTTTAGCCTACGAAATGTGTTTTACTTTCAGTTTCTCCATATTTTAAGTTTCCATTGACAAGTGGAGCGACTTCATAAAAGTTGTTTGATCAGCCAAAATGTTCGACATCTGGCGATTTCTAATCCAAGTTGGACAAGGGGTGATGAACTTAACAATGTCCCACTTATTGTCGAAAGATTGATGGACGACCAACATTTGCACTTTGAGCACTTGTTTAGTGCATTCAACTCTTCCAAAAAGAAGTTACTAAGGCATGTGGCGTATGCGTTTGTGAGAGTGTGATTGTTAGCTTGTATGTGCATTACCTAGAAACGATGTCAAGGCCATCGCAAAGGTGTCCACTCTTAAGGAGTGGGATTGAATTGCATGTTTATGGATGCAAATGAGCTGCACTTATAGACCTACCATTTCTTCCACACTGACCGCTTTTGGTGTAATTCGCAGTCAACTCTCGTGTACGCTTATGTCGCTACCGAATTTTCCACTTGCATTCCTGTGGACGTGCTTGTTTCACAGAGCCTCTTTCTCTGCCTCCTTAAGTTTAGCCACCGTCTTAACATCATGGCCGGAGGCAGGTGACGTTGGTGTTTTGAGCCTCTTCTAAGCGAGTAATTTGGTCCTCACCTTGAATTTGATGCCCTTATCCCCACTTTTCAGCTTCATGGTGATCACTTTTACGTCGTTTACTTCCTGTGCCGTTGTGGTGTCCGTCTTCCCTCTGACGGCACAAGAAGGATGAAATCAACATGGTAAACAAGGTGAGGTGAAAAAATTCATTTTAACAGGTGAGCAAGGTAGCTCTTGCGAGATATTGGAAAATGGAAATCGACAGGGTGTGATTTAATAACAGGGTGGCCAGTGAATAAGTCATTCTACTATCAGCTAAGTTGGCTTGTGGAAGAACTCCTGTTTGTGGTACGCAATTGATGTAACAGCTTGGAGTTGATACGGAACATTCAAAGTGGGGCCCTTATTTGATGTTTGGATGTTTCTGCACCAAACTCATGGATCATTTCGACTTGGAGTGTATCAGTCATGGAACATGGTGGATAGGTAGGTTTTTGGCTAATGGACTTAAAAACGACTGCGAGCTGGCTAGCCTAAGGTAAAAGCAGTAGGAATGACCACCTAATTGGTGGCCCTGCCAGCGAACTCTCTCAGCACCACGTGGACTGCAGTCAGTGGTTAGTCTTCTGTGTTTGTGTGGCTGCCATCTTCTACCCACTCAATCGTTGCCTGCATATTGCGAAGTTTTGCTTATATGCCTGAGGTTGAGCCCTGTTGGGCAGTCAGTGATTCATTTTAGTTTCGGGACATGAACACCATGCATGGTGCACGACTGCTTGCTGATGACAAAGGAGAGTTCCATACGCAGGACTTTGCAGAACAGTATTTGGAATGTTTTATTTTTCACCTGCCATGCGGCATATTTGAAGGTAATCTACACGTGATATTGGTTAATCGGATGGTTCATGCGAAGGCCCATTTTTCGACGCATGGCAAAGCGTTTGGAAATGGAGCAAACAGGTAAAACTTAAGCGTAACTGAGTTAGAGGAGTAGAACAGTTTCGATGTTTGGGAGAAGATATCCCAAAGACAGCTTTCCAACTCCTCGGCTATCAGCACAAATGGGCGGATTTAACCTATCAAGATACGCACTGGTGCATTCAGATAAGCTTTGCCTGCGGTCATCGAAAACACCAAACAGAATGAGCCAGATTATCTGATATTGAGGTGCGTGAGAAGGGTCGGTGCAGTCAATGGAGTTGAATAAACCATCCTCTGCCTGATTTAGTACCTCTGCAAAAGTGGAATTTTGCTCTCTGCAGTTGACAAAGAGCTTGTTCCTTGGGTCATAATTCCTTTTCAAATTTGCGCTGACAACTTGCACGATAGGTGAGCGCAACCACAAGTTTGCCATTTCCCATAGTGCACCACCTTTGATGTTTCCATAAACAATGGCGCTTTGGCGGTTGGAAAGCAGTTGTACAGAGGCCTAATTCAATTCAAGTTTCGTGGCCCACACGACAAATCTTGAGATTTGACAAGTTAGATGCTGTTGGTGTAATAAATCACCCCAAAAAATCGTCACCTCTTTTTTGTTGCTAAAGTGCTTTCATTTATCATGCGCCCACTACTTTTGCTCTACTTTAAACCAATCACTAAGATTTTTCCACCCTCTCGTCTAGCTGGCCTTCTGTACGCAGTCTGAGCTATCTGTGTCTACTATTTCCATAGGACCGTTCGAATCTAATCCAATTCCATGACAAGCTGAATTTTGATCAAAGAAGCCCACAATCAGGCGGAGGTCTTGCGCACTGGATAAGTGCCAAGATCAATGGATGGTAGCGAGACCACTACGGTAGGTTGGTCAGTTGCAAATGTTTTACCGTGGCTTAGCCCCTCATCACGGTGGGGTGCGAGAGGTTCTGTGTATGGGCTGATTTCTGCGAGTTTTATGTCCTGGTTCACCGCACACTGTTTTGGCCATACAGGCGTGACCTATCTTGTGTGCTGCCTTGATTATTGGCGTTGGGACCTAAAATGAATGAATACCTGTGCGCACCGGTCATTCGTAATGGGACAAACTTGGCCGCCATAGTGGGGTTTGGTCTAATGATTGTAATGAAAACCGTCCTTCCTTGTACTTATCGCCGAATGATTTACTCGTTAAATAGGAAAACAATTTGTTAGTCGGATGAACTATGTCGCCACNTCATCACGGTGGGGTGCGAGAGGTTCTGTGTATGGGCTGATTTCTGCGAGTTTTATGTCCTGGTTCACCGCACACTGTTTTGGCCATACAGGCGTGACCTATCTTGTGTGCTGCCTTGATTATTGGCGTTGGGACCTAAAATGAATGAATACCTGTGCGCACCGGTCATTCGTAATGGGACAAACTTGGCCGCCATAGTGGGGTTTGGTCTAATGATTGCAATGAAAACCGTCCTTCCTTGTACTTATCGCAGAATGATTTACTCGTTAAATAGGAAAACAATTTGTTAGTCGGATGAACTATGTCGCCACACATTCTGCTTTGCTGTATCCATTTGAATGGTTTCAAAAGGCGGCTTTGCGTCTGTACCATCGTGAGAAACACATTTTTAGACAAAATACTGAATAAAGAAACACGCAATCAGCTAGCCTCGAAAAGCTTAAATTCATAAAGGAGGGGTTAAAATCTACTATTTTTTACAAACCTCGACTGCTTCAACTATGCACCAGCGAATAATGGCAGGAGTCACGAAGTCTAAAAATAATTTGAAAGTTTTCTTTAGTTCAAGGTGTTAAATCGAATGGAGAGATCAATTGGGAATCTCGAACAGGATAATGAAACTGAAGGAATGGTTTTACTGGTTCTTCCATTGTGGAGTTATCTCAACTAAGGAAGTCTAATGGGAAGGAATTTTGGACTAGTAACACGAGTTGGAAGATCTTATTACTTTAAAAGCGGGGCTTAAGGTCGACCATTGACCTCTGACCAACCTAGAGGCAAATAATTATTCCCCAAACAACTCTGTTCATTTTGGATAAATAAGATTGAAACATCAATAAGACCGACTTGCACTTTAACTTGCAGCAAAGAGATGATTTGGGTCACCGCGATGTCAAAGGTTGCTCTTCATGGGAACCGCACAACAAGCGCTGCTCGCTACACGGCAGATGGGGCCGAATAAAGGAATCTGAACTGGTTTTGCATTTTCCTCAAAGTTGATTACCATGGATGGGAGGCAATTGTAAGGATTTGTGAGCTATCACCCAAAGCGGTGTCTGCCTGAGTAAAATCCTGCCCTGCAGACCCTACCGGGCTAGAGTACAGAGTTTTCAGTTGATTGCAGCACTAAAAGTTAGTCTTAGATGCAGTTGGGGTTGCTATGCCCTGTCTGATGGTAAGGATAAATTTTTGTAGCATAATTTAGGGTCCTTAAATTTGTACTTAATTGGTGACCTTAAAGTTTCCTCATGCTATCATTTTTATCCGTCATTTCCCCATCTACCATTTAATTGCCACTCCGTTTTCACCTGCCTCTCCATATGCTGCTAATACAAGAATGGGACAGCTGTTTGAATTGATGAAGCTGCCACCTTCGTGGTTGCATGGTCTAAGTCCAAAATTGCTGGATTGGCAGAATCGGAGCCAGCTTGAGTGTGCTATCTTTAAGACTTCGGTTAAAGTGAAGGATTTCACGAAAACTAACCGCATGAGTAGCTGGATTCTCCAATGAACGGAAGCTTCAAAGACTCAACACACGGTTGATTTGGCCTTCTGAATTTGAATGCCTTAAATAACTGGCAGCAAAGCCGCAGCTTGCCGTCGCATTGAATTCAAATTGAATTTACTGATTAATAACGAATATCCATGAAAAACTGCACAGTATCTTGAGATTCTGAGCACGCTTGGGTTCAGTTGATAGAGAATAGCCATTATACAATGAAAATTTTGCCGAGAATTTCCCATTATCATTCACAAATTGGTGATGTAAGATTTGTGGGGATCAGAACATTTGACTGAGGACTGAGAGATGGTTGAGCCTAATTGAGTCCACGACCCCTCATTTCTCTATTTAAGATAAAAAGTGGGGCCCAAAAGGGGGCATTTAAAATCCCAAGCCATCGCATTATTCTTAAGCATAAACCACCACTTGCGGTGAACCGGGAGTTGACGCGTAAGTCTGGTTCATTTGAGCTCTGGATAAACAAGCCTTCTGCACAGTGATTTCTGTTACTGACGTGCATAGGTAAAGCAGAAGGGTACGCAAGGCACTAACAATCCGATGACCGCCCGAGTCACCCCGTAGGGTCACTCAGCCCCATCAATTGCCCTTACCGCCTCACCTTGACCTTAGAGGGTTCAGCTTAGTCGTTTAAGATGCGTTTATACCCAACAGTGGATAATAAATTTGGGGAGATTGAAGGGTGGACTTTTATCCGCTAACTTGAAAATGATGAAGGCCCAAATCTCCTTTTGCGACTGACCTTGCAGAATATGTTTCTCAGCTACTCTAAGGAGAGTTTAATTAAAAGACTACAGGAGCAGATAATTTTCCACTTAGATTACTTGACGAAATTCTTGCACACAGAGTAAAATATAGAAAATGGCATGTTCGAGAAGCCAGCCAGTTTCCATTTCGAGGCACTGTAAAGCCGTGACACTCAATAAACCTGTTAGCCAAAGCATTCTCCTTAGAGCGGATTTTCTTCTTCAGTGCGACAAATTTTGTGGCATACACTTCTTCACCCTCTTAATGCTTTCTTTTCGAATGAGACTTTTAAGGAGACCACTGACGACAACAAAGCCCACCACCTTGTTGAATGTGCCTTTGCCTTTGATGTGAGCACCTTTCCAATGCTTAATATGGACATCTTCAAAGTCTGCAAAAAAAATGGCAAAATAAGGCTAATTGAGTGGTGAGCTTTGACTTAGTCGCGAGGGCTACAGTGCTTCTAGAAGTGGAAAGCAGACCTGGAGCTTTAAGCGGAGAACTAGTGGTTCNAAAATCCCAAGCCATCGCATTATTCTTAAGCACAAACCACCACTTGCGGTGAACCGGGAGTTGACGCGTAAGTCTGGTTCATTTGAGCTCTGGATAAACAAGCCTTCTGCACAGTGATTTCTGTTACTGACGTGCATAGGTAAAGCAGAAGGGTACGCAAGGCACTAACAATCCGATGACCGCCCGAGTCACCCCGTAGGGTCACTCAGCCCCATCAATTGCCCTTACCGCCTCACCTTGACCTTAGAGGGTTCAGCTTAGTCGTTTAAGATGCGTTTATACCCAAAAGTGGATAATAAATTTGGGGAGATTGAAGGGTGGACTTTTATCCGCTAACTTGAAAATGATGAAGGCCCAAATCTCCTTTTGCGACTGACCTTGCAGAATATGTTTCTCAGCTACTCTAAGGAGAGTTTAATTAAAAGACTACAGGAGCAGATAATTTTCCACTTAGATTACTTGACGAAATTCTTGCACACAGAGTAAAATATAGAAAATGGCATGTTCGAGAAGCCAGCCAGTTTCCATTTCGAGGCACTGTAAAGCCGTGACACTCAATAAACCTGTTAGCCAAAGCATTCTCCTTAGAGCGGATTTTCTTCTTCAGTGCGACAAATTTTGTGGCATACACTTCTTCACCCTCTTAATGCTTTCTTTTCGAATGAGACTTTTAAGGAGACCACTGACGACAACAAAGCCCACCACCTTGTTGAATGTGCCTTTGCCTTTGATGTGAGCACCTTTCCAATGCTTAATATGGACATCTTCAAAGTCTGTAAAAAAATGGCAAAATAAGGCTAATTGAGTGGTGAGCTTTGACTTAGTCGCGAGGGCTGCAGTGCTTCTAGAAGTGGAAAGCAGACCTGGAGCTTTAAGCGGAGAACTAGTGGTTCGATTATGATTTTGATTAAGTGAAACTAAAGAAACTGAAAACATAAAGGCCAAGTGACAGGCTTTAGGTTAAAAACCTTTTGAGTTTTTACCGAAGTACCGATAGTTTCTAGATAGGTGTTGGTCTCAGCAGCAAACCTCCATTAGCCAGAGGGTAAGATTTCACACTGGCAAGAGGACAGACGAAGCCGGCCTACCTGTCCACCAAAGCGTGAGTTACCTAGACTTCAGGTTTGCTAGTTGATCCGTCGTCAGGCATTGGGGATGTACGGCTATCTATGGCCCTGTGCTGTGGGACTACCTCGTAATCCCCATCTCCGGTGCCTCAGGTAGATAGGAGCAGGTGTGTTTGCAATGGTGATAACAAACAGTGTGTGTTATCAATTTAATAAGAAACTATGCCTGCGTTGGATGATCCATGTTCTGTGCAAGTCAGTCCTTTGAGCCCACCGCCATTGGACACCAGGCCCATTGGCAACTGTGGCCTATGACAGTCAATCTAAATGCAGCCATGAATGTGGACGAATACTCTTGGCCATTATATGTGGTGCATTCACTGACCTTGGTCTTAAGGAATGCTTTCAGCTTAGACTGCGCCCTCATTGTCAGTTGGTGGTGGCCAATGTTCCAGTCAATGCCAAAGCAGCGGGTGATCACCTTCCAGTCCTTCTTTGCACTTTCTTCCACCGGGAGTGCCGTTACCTCTGGTAATGTGACTTCGTAGATGGACTTGACATGCTTCTAGCATTTAAAGTGCCAATATTCCTCCTTTCATGGTGCAGCCAATAAGTAGCATCGCTGTGCAACCGCCAGTTTTGAAGCTCCACTACCACACACAACTGCTCTGAGTCAGCTGACGATTCACTTACCCAGAATCAAAGCCTCACACATGATGAAGGGAGCATTGGAAGGATATGGAACATGCGAGAGATGGCAAATCCAGCTTTCCACCTTACCTCCACCACCCAAACGTCACCGCTCAACGTCTAAACTCAGTGGTTTCCAAATTAGGTTAATGTTAAGGCTCTGAACCCATCTTCAATAGATGGCTTGATTAATGTTCCTTCCATGGGCACTTGTAGATTTCTAGATCAATTTAACAGACGCCGTTGCTCTATGGCCGAAACATGCTAACTTTATTAGTGTAGAATCAACAACAATACCTTTTGACTGCCGATAAAATATTTTTCCGAAACAAAAATTTTGATTAGTGACAGATTATCAAGAATCGACTAATGCTATGTAAAAAGCGGATGAGGGCTCATAGGAGGACCTGTCACCGAACCAATTTCCTATTCAGTGTGTGTCGAGATCATCATACACATATATATCTGTATGATTTTCTCTACGCACATTTTACAAGCGGTGGTTTTTAGGGCTTAGAAATAATGCTATGGAAGAAGGCTTTACCTACCTGTGCGCAGATTGTCCATAGCGCGGTCAATCTGCTGAATTGTAGATAGGGGCTTCCTTAAAGGTCATTCTCACATTTTCCATTGGTAAATGGCATTGCTAAGTAACAGAAAATACATCTTCAAGTTGTAGTGACGCTAGTATGTTAAGTATCACATAAATAGGCTCAAAATCGGGCGCATCTCATTTATGTGGATGAGGAAATAAATATTAACTAAGTCCAATTTTAAAAGTCAGATCTTTCACTGCTAAAAAGTTGCTCTTTAGAGAGAAAGCGACCATCTGCCATAGCTTAAGAGATTTCGAGCTTAGCATCGTTCACTTTGGTCCCTTATGATTCTTCGAAAGCACCCGAAGACCTCTCTAATTACGAAGGGTGGCATAAAACGGAGAGAGAATGTTCTTTGATGCACAGAAGCTTTTGGGAAACTACTGGCCAATAATCATGCCTCTCGGGAGAAATACAAGGGCGAAGCCATGAGCATTCGCCAGAACCAAACGAGGAGATATCCAAATAACCCCATCTCTGAATGCCTCGAATGAACAGAAGGGTAGTACATTATGTAACACCTTGAGGCCTCACTGAAGTGGCAGCAAAACGCTGTGGTAAATGAGGGCATTTCCGAATGATATGGTGAAGAGCTGGGAGTCCCCAAAGCCATTGCCTTCTGCAGAGCAAAAGCGAAGCTCATAGTGCTTGCGCAGGTAAGCATACAATTAAACGAAACAGCAAACTACTCCATGTAACTGACTGTGAAGCTGTTTGGCATAAGCCTTTGTAACGTTGAGAGCGAACTTGGGGAATATTTCTTTGGCTGCCCTGACTTGTGAGATAGATGTCATCCTGGACTAATCTATGCGCTATTTAATGAGTCACCATCGATATAGGTTGAAAATGTTTATTCCGTTACTTAGTAACAAGCGCCACCAATGGAATCTATGGAGGTGACCTTTAAGGAAGGCCCCATTGAATGTTCATCAGATAGACGGCGCTATGGACCAGCGATGTGCAGGTTAGTGGGGCTCTCGTCCATCGTATTTCCTAATACCAAAAATCACTACTTGAGGATGCGTTATCTAATCTTACGCAAATAATTACTTTGTATGTACGCACACTGAATGAAAATCCTTTCGGTGTCATGTTCATTTTAACCATTTCTGGTCATTTTGCAGCTAGAATCAGCCAAGTATAAGCACTTTGTAAAAACCGTAGGGAAATGTCATAGCAACCGTACTTTTAGCTCTATGGTGCGTATGTAAGCTATTTTCTGGATCTAAGCTGTTCGGTATTAGCAGCTGCGAAGTTATACTAGTAAGCTTCAATGCCAACCAAGCTCTCTCTCATCAAGTGCCCTTGAAATTTAATATTTACGCTAGTTTTAGCACTATTAAATTTAAATTAGGGCAATGGTGCTTATGCACATGGTCAACATAGAAGACTAGGTTTACCACCTCCTTAAGTCCCAGGTTAACCGCCAGTCAGCTGGTAAAGCTTGTGTTCGGTAAAGGAATTTCAAAACATACGGTTGTGTTGCGCTCACGAGAACTTGAAAGTCGCAAAATGAAGAATATTGCCACATGGACCGACAGAAGCGTGCATTGCATCCGGTGGCAGTTCTTTCAAGCTCCACGGTTTTTGATCAACCATAATGTAAAATTGGGCTTCCAAAACTAAGAGGATAAGGTCGTGTGAGCATTTACTTATATTGACCTGTTTAGTCCATAAATTTTTTTCAAAATTTTTGTGCTGGAACCCTAACACAACGGGCTCCTTTTGAACTTTACTACAATTCCCCCCTCCATGCTTTTCAAATGGCCCGTAATTGGTCCTTCTAATGGTCTGTAAGACTTAGCGAAGTACATTTCGTCAAAATTCTCCAACGGAAGGGATTCAGTTAGTTTTATTGTGGCTAAAGAGACACTGTTTGATGATTTTAGCTACCATTATAGCATTAGTGCTGATCACAGTATCAGGAAGAATGACGAACACCTCCACTAGCAATTTGCAATTGTTCCACGTTCTCATGGATTATGGGATGCGAGTGTTCCATGCGGGCAAAGACTTCTTCGAACTGAAAAATCCCATTCGAGTAAGCAGAGTGGAGCTACAGAAGATTCGCATTCACAATCTCAAGTCCATCTACGAAGTCAAACTGCCAGAGATAAAGGCAATTCCGATGGAAGAAAGTAAAACGAAGGAGTGGAAAGTGACCACACGCTGCTTTAGCATTGACTGGAATATTGGCCTCCAGCAGCTGACTGTGAACGCGGAGTCAAAGCTAAAAGTATTTTTCAAGACCAAGGTCAGTAAATGTATCACACATAGTGGCCAAGAAAATCTATCCACCAGCGATAGAAACGGCACGCGGGAACCATTTCACAGCCTTAAGTCAAAGGGCCTTTTTGCAAAGTTAGGGTGAATGACAGAGTGGCTCAGATCATCAGCCATCATGAAATGTGGACCACCAAACCGAGGCATGGGTTTAAGTCACATTGATGCCACAGACGCACAGTGTATGTCATTACCATTGCAAGCGCACCTGCTCATACCTACCCAATGCGCTAGAGGTGGCAATTATAAGGTGGTTTCATGACATCAGACAAGAGATTTCCGTAAATCCTAGATGACTGCTGACCAAAAAACAAGCGGATTTCAAATCTAGGTGCTTCACCTGTATTTACCAAGCTTCTCAAGCCTCTGACTTTCGGTGAACAGATGATCCAGCCTTTTCTTGCCCTTTCGCTAGTATTTGATCTTATCCTCTATGGTCGGACCATTAGCGATTGATGGTGTTGACTTAGTCCTTCTGTACAAATCTAGAAACTAATGTAATTTCAACCACAGGGATGTTTTTAAATTCCTCTCTGTTTTCCGCCTTATTTGGTTCCACCCTGTCACAATGACAATTGAACCACTCGTTCTGCACTTAAAGCTCCGCGCCTGCTTTCCATTTCTGGAAGAACTGCAGCCCTTGCGATCAAGCCACAACTCACTGCGTAATCTACCACAATTTGCTACCTTTTCCTTAGACCTTGAAGATGTCGATATTAAGCAGTGGAAAGGTGTACATATCAAAGGCGAAGGCACCTTTAACAAGGTGGTGGGTTTTGTTGTCAACAGTGGCCTCCTTACAAATCTAATTCAGAAGGAAATTGTGAAGAAGGTGAGGAAGTATATGCCGCAAAAGTTTGCCGCACTGAAGGAAAAAATCCACTTCAAGATGAATGCTTGGGCGAGCCGGACTATTGAACGTTATGGTGTTAAAGTACCTCGAAGTGCAAACTAGCTGGCTTGTCGAGCTTGCAGTTTCTTGCATTTACTTAATATGCACCAAGTGTTTAAGGCAACTTGACTAAAAGTTACTGATCTTGTGGTTTTTTAATAAAGGTTACATTCACAGCAACTGAAAAGCGTGTTCTGCGATTTCGACGGTAAGGAAAGATTCTGGTTTCCTAGAGCTTCCATTTGTGGACAAATTTTAATCTCCACTCTCCCTAACCTGTTGTATACCTATCCGAACCCACTAAGGTCAAGATAAGGCGATCAGAACAATTGGTGTGGCTGAGTGAAACTATGGAGTGCCTCAGGTAGCCATTGGACAACAAGTGCCTGGCGCGTCCTTTAGCTCGTCTGCGCGCGTCAGTGACAGAGGTCTCTGTACGGAAGGCATGCTTATCTGGAACCCAAAATGCTTCAGACCCACGCGCTGACACCCTTTTCTCCACAAATAGTGGTTTATGCTTTCGGATAACAGAATGACTTAGTGTGAAGGGCTTCCCTCTTAAATTACCATTTCCTACCATAAGGTGATACATTAGGAGTTATGCGATCTACTACTATCCCTCTTTTCCCGCTATAAAGTTATGGCCTCTATAAATCCAGCATGCTCAGATTCTAATGATAGAGATCAGGGCAGTCTGTAATCATTCGCAATAAGAAGGATAAACCACCTGTAATCCTATGCCCAGAAAATTTTGGTCCTTAAGGCATCTTACAGCTCACTTAGTTGGTGTTCGTTGGATCGATTACTTAGGTAAAAAATGCTCGATAGCAGCTCCATAAACTTAAAGATAACACGCTAAATTTGACTTCTATTCTGCCCATCTGGTGGTTTCCGAATTTGATCTTGTCAGCATAAATTGTGCAGCTCCTTCAGTTCAGACGGCCGCCCCAGCCATGTATTGGCAGGATATGGGGAAGTAGGGAAGAACTGTACTGTCAGTTCAATGGAAGATGCACGTGTGGAGACACGAATAAACTTTTGCATCATCGAGGGGCTAAGTACTTGCAAGAAGTAAAACGAAGCAAATAAGGAATTGAATCTTACCATTAAACCATGCGCAGTTTTCTCAAATGTATCCGTGTGTAACGTTCTGAAATTTAAGCATCAAGACCTCATTGTTCCCAACTGACTAGGTCAGCAGCACCAGCAGTTAGTGGGGCGAATGCTATTAGAGATAGTGGTTTATAATTCTACTGCGATTGGAAAAGAGCACCAATCTCTTTGGCACGAGCACCTGCGTGGCTCCCACGGCAGTTCATTAAATACGAGACTATGCAGTTGGGACTGACGACAGCAAGGATTCTGAAAAGCAATTTCTAAAATTGTGGTGTGCTGATCCCCCTCTGCACGGCAAGTCAAAACGCCAGTCACCTTATTTTTATGCTAAAATTGTCAATCTATAAATATGAAGCGGACTGGGCTGTTTGATTGAGACATAATTCTCTATAGGCGAGTAGATCAGAGGTCAGTCATTAGTTTTGATTTTTTGCCGGCCAATGAGGTCTTTAGGTTCCACTCTGGAGGTCCTCAATGCCTATTTTGAGATTTCATCCCACCAGGCTCCCTCTGTATGGTTTACATCGTAATGACTATACTAGAACAACTTCACCTTCGGTTGAATCACCCCCTTCGAGTAACCGACGGACTGGGAGGGGGTGGAGCAAAGTGTTCCCAAATTCGCCTCTCCTGTTGAGTCAACATTGTGAATCAATAGTTAACGACCCCTGTCACTATTCGCTGGCTCGTAATTAAAGCAACCAACTTTTGTGTAGATGGCAAAGTCAAGTCCCTCTTTAGCGAACTCAATCTCTTTTTTGGTCTATATAAGTGTGCATTTCCTTATTCCTTCTTCTGTCTAAAATGTGGATCTCATAACGGTGCAAGCTCAAAGCCACATTTTGGACTCATTCGAATGGATGTGACAAAGTCGACAATGCATTGATAAAGTATACCTGACTAACAAACAAACTGTTCAACTATTCAACGAGTAATTTATTCTGTGGTAATTACAAGAGACGGACCTTCAACATTGCAGGTATGAGGTTAATTTTTCCACCGCAGTACTCCTCGCAGTAGTAGACGGGTCTATCCTAATACTCATAGCTGATGCGCATAAGCATTCAGTCTTTTGGGATCAGGACGTCGTCGTGGTCGTGCAGAAATTCTGGTACACTGCTGCGATGAGCGGCTTAGTCGCAGTGAAACATTTGCAATTGACGACCCCAACGTAGTGGTCTCTCCACCAACCAACGGTCTTGGCACTTACGCAGTTCTTGAGACTCCTGGTTAATCATGCGGTTCTTTGTTCGATATCTAACGTGCCATAAAGTAACATAAGAGGTAAAATGATTCTGAGGGAATGGTTGGTACGGTTAGCCAAACTACAGAACAGGAACTCGTCCTCCCCGTGGAAGCCAGAAAATTCGGGCCGAACTGAAGCAGAGGCAAAGTAATGAATACATGCGGAAATAATCGCCTAAGTACCTAAGAGAAACGAAGGAGGCCTTCAAAGTGGTTTTGCAAAGTGATTTACTGACTGTGGGTTTGCTTCCAAACCGTCCCATTCCCTTGTCTCGCGAAAACTATCAACTTCACAAAAAATGTTAGCCACCACAAGGGTCACTGGTAGAACTACTTAAAATTCCCTCTAGAATCAGCTCAAGTTGCCTCTTGAATTTTGTCGCTAACAGCATGTTCGTTGATCACAAGCCGCATCACCGCTCACGCAAGTGGACGGACACCTGAATAAGATCAAAAAGCGCTCGGCTGCAACAACGGAGATTAAAGTGAGAAATTAACAAGCCAACAGAACTGCTGATACAGTGGAGAGGTTGAGTCAACTACTGGACTCCATTGACGCACGTGATTGACCGTCATCGAGTGACCGAAAATTGAACTCCATCTTAGTCTGACTTTAAGGAAGTAGACCGCCTGCACTTTTACCAAGGAAGGAGGAGGATTTTCATTTGTTTTTATAATAAGTGACACTGCTCGCATCCTTGTAGCTGCTTTCGAGGCGCGGTCATGTGCTAGAGCTCCAGCATGGATGGTTTGGACGACATTTTGTGGCATTGAGGCTGCTGCAGCAGAGTATCCAAAATAACAAGTAGTACATCAAAACCCTACCAAACATACTGTCTTCGCTCCCTGAGGTTTGGATAAGAAGCGGTGTTCGTTTACTGGGAGACCAGTGGGTGGAGCATCCCGCACGGATGAAATGGTAAGCCAGTTTCAGGGCGATTAATGAGTTAGGGAACCGCCTCACCTAATCCAACAGATTGTAGCGACCGTTTGTGTGGGAAATAGTGGGAGAAGTAAGTTTTAGAAGGAGCAGAAAAAACTTTTGTTCCAGCCGAAAAGTGTTTAGGACGCTTCCCTCGGGCAGCACACCCGCATTTAACACCGGAATTAAAATCAAACTTCCCAACTCTTGCGATGTCTGGAAGCTCCTAAAATTTGTGTTTTAGACTAGTTTCGAAAAATACGCAGAGAATCCTGGGGCTTTTTCGCGCTTCATTGCCTAGAGCTAGCAGGCCACTAGAAGTGTCAGGCATCAAACTCTGGCCTGTGTTGTTATTTTTAGCCCATTGGCCCATTGGCTCTTCCACGTGCCAAAAGGGGTACTGTATGACATAATATACGGCGGGTGAAATCCATTGATGGGAATTCCCACGCTTCTTAGAGTAGGATATCCTGAGGTCTGATAACCAGGTGTGCAGATTGTAGACCAGAAAATAACGCCCTTGACAAGACGAACTTTGACACTTTAAATCGTGATGATCCCATTGCAATAACTCCAGCTTTGCAGGATTATGTAGTCAAAATGGAAATGAAATGGACCCCGAGTGCACCCAGCTACCATCGCGGAGTGTGTTCTTGCGCAAGCCAATTGGCCACAAATGCGTTTCATACTGGCGTATTGGATATAACGTCTATTTAAGGCTTAGGACAGTGTTTATCAAGTGATGTCGGTGCCACCAGAATTTGATAAACCTGCAGAACCAGGACTGACATTGAAAAAAGTGGAAGGAATTTTCGTAAACTTCAGCTGTGATCGTGATGATCCCATTGCAATAACTCCAGCTTTGCAGGATTATGTAGTCAAAATGGAAATGAAATGGACCCCGAGTGCACCCAGCTACCATCGCGGAGTGTGTTCTTGCGCAAGCCAATTGGCCACAAATGCGTTTCATACTGGCGTATTGGATATAACGTCTATTTAAGGCTTAGGACAGTGTCTATCAAGTGATGTCGGTGCCACCAGTATTTGATAAACCTGCAGAACCAGGACTGACATTGAAAAAAGTGGAAGGAATTTTCGTAAACTTCAGCTATGCCAATCCTTTCCACCACACGAACAAATCACATCAACAAAGAGATGAACCCATCAACAGGCTTTGTAGAGGCAGCATCGCTATCGATGTAGTCGTTTTCATATGCAGTGCAAATCGCCAGTGCTACGGTAGCAGGCTTGATTGACCACTCATCGACGGTGGCTTATATCCACGTCAGGCAGCTGGTTAGAAGTTGGTGAGCATACTTAGGATAAGGAATATGGTAATGTGGGCCCACAATAAGGGAGACGCTACTAGATCCGCAGCGACTGCACGTCTTCATGCGGAAAAAGTTGCCAGCGTGCGTGCTGAGTGCAATTTGTGGCAATGATCTCGGGTTCGACATTCGTGTTGACGGCACTGCGGCAGGAGGTTGAAGGTGAAATTGCCGTGTTAACCCAATGGTAGAGAGTCAAGTACCGTCTTTATTGCATCAATCCTAACTTCAGCAAAGACGTGAAGGCTGCAGTGACATGAGGATAAGGAGTTAATACACACTATGAGCGATAAATAAAAAGGCAGTGGAACAGATTAAAATACTATAAATGAGGCAGAAAATTACGTTTTGGCGAATCAATCAAACAATGGCCTAAGTGAAATAAAAACTGACCATCAAGAAGGAATTGACGTTTGGACATGAAATACATAGCAGAAACACCTGGCTAAAATCACGGCAGGCTGACTCAACATCCGTACCTCACCTTACAGCCAGTGAGATACAGGATCTATGTTTCATTTCTTGTGAGGGTGACCGTAGCCACTAAAATTGAAAAGCAATCCATATCCGCCACAATAATTTATTATCCGCTAGAATATTTATAGTTGACTTGCGGAGATAAACTTCATCTCTACAATCAATGTCTACCCAGTCTAAGAGGATCCTGCCCTCTCCGCACATGTAGGCAATGCGTTCTGACGAGCAAGTAACGGAACTTGTAGCCTTATCCTTCTCAGAGTAACAACGGTGGCTAGGCCGCAAGAACAATCTGCATTCAGATAGGAGTATTTGCCTACTAATCCGTCCGCAACGCATACATTAATCAGAACAAACGCTCCATACAAGGGTACACTAAATGCTGGGTACCAAAATCGAGTTTGCATGCTAACGGAAAAAAGAGACCACCGGCAATATCATTGGCAAATCACCTACAATGTGCACACCAGTGACAACTCCCAAAAAAACGAGGTTTCTTCAAGTAAGCCATTTTAGTGAGAGGCGGCCATCAACTTTTGTCCACTTCTTGAGCCCAGAGGATTACGTCCAGGTAGCTGCCTCAAAATGATATTCTTCAGTGAGTCATTTGACTCTGTTTTGAATTATGATGTTGTACAGTTGCAGAATTAGTCAGCCCAAAGTCACAATATTATCCTTAGTGTCTTCCTACGCACAGTTGATGTAATGCAGAAACTTCAGATAAAATGGAGCGGAAGGTTTGACCACCAATATTGGAGCCTGCGTTGTTATATTGTGGCCACGGTATTAAGTAACTATCCACCTTCCACTATCATCGGTGGTTTGCAGGCTCCTGGTTCCATTTTTGTCAACATGTACAAAAGGGAAATAAAGATACACGTCCTTTTATCGCAAGTCTATTCGTTCCCACTCCTCAATCATTCTCTGCGTTAGCAGTAATAGCTCTTTAATGCTGCATCGGACATGCGGCGGTGCTTGCACTCCTAATACTTCAACCTCTCTCATTTCGTGAGATAGGTACCTCTTTGCCATCCACTTTTGCTGCAGACTCCGAAATACCTGTGAAAACATCGTCGGAAATCCCAAGTGTAGCCTTGCTATGCATGCCAATCACAAATCGCGAAATCACTTGTCCTCCATTTCCACCATTAATAGTTCCCTTTTATTTCTAATGTTGGATCCAGTTGCAATCCCTTAAGTGTATCCAAACAACTGTCCAAGGTAGCCTTTTAGATTCTTTCTGAGAACACCGTCTGTCAACAACCCATTAAGTGCAGGAAAAATATATATCTGGTTTGTTTTGGAGATTTGGATACTGGCTGCTAGAAATTGATCATCTTTCAATATTACCACGCTGGTCAACGGCCTGACATATATCAGGGAAAGTCGAAGCGAGTGTGAGATAGTTAATATGCATTTATTGCTTTCTGCCAATGCACACTACTGATTATAACGCACCAACACCACAGGCAACGCCCTCAACTCCCTATCTAAACTAACCTTTGCTTTTTACAAGGTTTTCCCTTTTCTCTTTGCCTAATCTTACTATCCAACTGAAACGCGATTCTCTCAAGCAACAACTCCGCAAATAATGGGAATGGACGTTGTAAAGACTGGATGCACAGTCCGTATTCTACTATTTATGCAAGCATTCCTAAATCTAGCATGTCCTAGCATTGTACAAGTCATAAAAATGCGCATTAAAGAACTTTAAGAAAGATAAGAAAAAGACAGCTTTAAGTTTTCTCTGTTTTGCCGAAATGTTGCATTAAGTTTTAAGGTACGTAACTGTGCGCAATCACTGGTTCGTGGCACCTGAGACGAAGTGTGTTTACATTGATGCGTGTGAAGTAGAGCACATCTCTCGATCAAGGTGAACCCATTGACTTGACTCCTTGACTAACTGGCTGTAGGAAGAGGTGGCAAGTCGAATTCTGGCCACAAGGGTGACCATTCTCGAACTGATTGCCAAGAGCAGCAATTTCGCATTTGCGTTAGCATTCTTGTTAAAGCCACCTCTCTGGTGCACACATTAAATGGTTGGGACCTCTCTGCCTTCCAGGCTTAATTGTAACTAGACATGTTACCCTACCGTTGCTGTGCCACGATAATGAAGGCGGCTCTCAACCGAATCACCCCTAATTACCAACTGCCGTCATCACTTTGATATGAAGCCTTCATGAACACGGTCGAGGTATGATAGGAAGCATTGACAACAGGGGTTTACTTACCCAAATGCAAAATGCAAGGTGGCGTTTGGGATAGGAGGATAAAGGGCAACTATCTGTCACCTGGGTCCTAACCACTAAGTCCGCAATTGGAGTTGGTGAACCAGTGGCTGTAATTGTACGAATGCACAGTTCGTCTTTTTGAAATGGACAGACGGAAAGCGAGTTCTAAGAGCCTAATTGGTAAGGCGTCAAAGGTTGCGGGTTCGAGTCCCGGCTAGGCAATCTTATAGATTGTTTTGGTGGTTAACTATTCACTGAAATAGGATTTTAAAACTTATGAGAGATGGCAGCATCAATGTGCCTTTTGCATGAGAATCATTGCAAACAAATGGGTGCGCATCTTTTACTCAGCTTTATCTATGACTGAAGGTTTCTATGGTTGGATTGGGGCAAAGTTTGCCCCTGGTCGAAAGTCACTGCCATTTATGCGCCATCCTCCGAAGATTGTGCGCAACAGGTTTCAAGCTTAACACAGCATATATTTAAGTAACGGGGCCGAAAGTCACAAATTCGAAAAAAATCGACCGTTTAAGCACCAAGTAAAGCGCATTAAACAAAGCGTGTTACCTTAAAAACTCAACTTATGTCTGGTTTCCTCCGTATTAATTAGGTGCAACAAGAAGATCAAGAGTAGCCTCCTCGTGTGTTGTAGTCAATAATGCCTCTTTCTGGAGGCAGCATCATCTCCTCAGCCCTCGCAAGAATGCTGGTTATGGGCATGGATTCAGCGCAAAATGTTCACCTTGTTCCAGAACTGAGTGTATGTCCTTGGCAAATATAGGTCACCAGCTTCCTACTACTAATCTCTGGTTTAGCCCGGCTGCTATGGGATTCTGGTCCCATTAATTGCCTTGCTACACCTTTAGCTCACTAACGAAAGTTGCAATCCATAGCTCTGAAACACCCTCACTTGCGCAGATTTCGCTCAAAACTGCTTCCTTTTTATCAAAATTTTGGCATAAGGTCCTGTTACCTCCTTGATCCATTTGTTAAAGCATCAACAAGTACATCGGCAGCGTGTATAGTGCTCGTGTAAAAAAATAAAATTTGCCCGTTTACATGTAATAAAAATCGAACTCAATTCCAAATTGAAGTGTGATTACTCGGTAAATTTTTAGATCCCGACTGGGTATACATAGTTGTCGCGCTTGGTGCACTCTTACAAGCAACGTAACAATATTGCTGCAGTGTGCTGGAATTATCTAAATAGGTGCCACGTCTTCAAGCTAAGACCAGCATGTGTGCCATCAAAAGGGGTTCAGGAGGAGGGAGAGGAGAAAGGCGATTACAGTCGCACCTCCATTATTCCATGCGTTGTCCACCTACTGGCAGTTCTTTACACTATAATGTTTTTGAGGTTAAATGCGATTGCTGTCAAATCGATGCTATGTAGGAAATTCACACCGCGGTGGATATCTAGTTGGACATTGGATAGGGTAGAAGGCTTACAGACACGCAAAGACCGCAAAAGGAAGAGAAGGAAGAGGTGGAGGAGGAGGAGAAGGAAGGCTCAAGTGAAAGTAGCGGAGACGGACAGAGAGAAGACAGCTTTCATAGTGCCGTTTGGACTATGTAACGCCGCAGCTACTTTCCAGCGCCTGATGCAGACTGCACTAACGGGGCTTTTTCCAAAGCACTGCATAATATACCTCGATGACATCCTTGTCTTTGGCAGAGACACGCAGGAACATAATGCCAACCTGAAACTTGTGCTAGATCTCCTCCGAGACGCTGGATTAACCCTGAACCCAAAGAAATGCCACTTTCCTCAACGTTCAATTACATTCCTGGGGCATACAGTCTCGTCAAATGGGATGGCGGTGACCGAAGACCGTACAAACCAAGTGAGAACATGGCCGACACCAATTAATCAGACGGAGCTCCGCAGTTTTCTCGGCTTGGCAAACTACTACCGACGTTTCGTCAAAGGCTTTGCCAAGATCGCCGACCCTCTGCACAAATTAACAGAGAAGCAGGCGAAAAAGAATTTTAAGTAGGAGAACGAACATGATGAGGCCTTTAAGGAACTAAAGCGCAGGCTCTGCTCCACTCCAGTTCTGGCCTTACCCAACTTCGAGAACGGCGCACCCCCCTTCGTACTAGACACAGACGCCAGCGACGTAGCCGTAGGCGGTGTTCTATCCCAACGAGATAAAGAAGGCAGGGAACACGTCATCGCATACGCCAGCACCGGGCTCAACAAAAAATGAGACAGAAAAGTGCAACGGAACGCGAACTGTTTGCCATCTTTACAATGGTTCGGCACTTGAGACATTACCTGATAACGAAACAGTTCATTGTGAGAACGGACCACCAAGAGCTGACCTGGCTAAGAACAATGAAGGAGATTGACCGCTCCGTGGCGCGCTGGTACGAAGAACTGCAGCAATACGATTTTACAGTGCAGTACCGAAAAGGGACTACGCATGGCAACGCGGATGCATTGCCTCGCACACCTCTCCCAGCAGAGAGGGAAAGCGGTATAGTGGGCACGCTATTTTTGAGCGAGCCTACTAGACACCAGTGAAGAAACACACCAAGTACCGATCCCGACACGGCGTTGCTATACGAGAGGTTCCTGGTGTCCTCACACAAGCCTACTGCAGAAGAGATGAACTCGTTCAGCAAAGCAGCCAAACGGATATGGCGACAGTGGCCCAAACTCACCCTAGAAGACGAAGTTTTATGGTATCAAGAAGATGCCACGTCCCCCAAACGTCTTGTTGTTCCGGGCTCGATGATACAAACGGTCCTCCAAGAGTTGCACGAGCAATTGGGGCATGTAGGTGAGAAGAAGATGGTGGTGCCCGACTCCATATTTAATGCCTCATTTTCGTTTGTTTGTACAGCCACTCTGTAGTGCTGGTCTCCTGGAACAGCCTTCAGAAGCGATTGCAAATGTAAGGGTCCTATAGGTGCCCAAGGTTGCGATCACACATCTTTCTTTTATCCTTACCACTTTATTTTAGGAGAAACCATAGCGACATTGTTTGAGCTACAATGAGCGTGATGTGCTTACGTCACGAGCTCCCCACATCGACAGTAAATACGTGCAAGCAAGTCTTCTCCTGCGCTATTCACAAGTGGCTGCAATGGAATTCACCCCTTTTCATAGGAAACTGGTCGAAGCACCTCGTGGGGCGTGGATGCTTAGAATTGTTGCTTTCGTTGTGCCACAAACCGCTCTTAACAACTTTGCGTTGGTTTGCACTAGTTCCAAGTTCCTGATTGTGAGTGCGACTTGATTTTTAGAATGCAAAGGGAAAAAAGAGAGGAGCACGAACTAGGGTAATTAATGGAAAGAAATGATTCTGGTACAGTTCGAGTGACGCAAGTGATAGGGCTTTGAAAACGATCTACAATCCTGCAATCCGTCCCACTGCCCTCACTTGCACTCTTTTGCAGTCGCTCATTCGTTTAAGCCCATCCTGTCTTTTAAAAGGATAGGATTGCGTCCTCCGGTTCTTAGTGGTTTCTTCAGGCAGATCCGCTCTTGTCTTGTTAGATTATCAACGATCGCGGATAAAAGGTGGATGAATAACGAGAAGGCGACAATAATCCTGGATTTCAGCATACTGCTTAGTCAAGGTATCTAGCGAAGAAGCCGGACTCATTAAAAACGAACAAAAATGAGACAGTGCTTGCGAAATTTATGGGATCGACAAATGGAATTGGGCAAGAGGAAAATAAATTCTTTGGGATTTTATTTGGCGTAAGGAAAACGATCGAAACTGGATTGACCGAGCATGGAGATAACACCTTGATCATGACTCCCATACAGCAGTGTAAATCGCAGACCATCATGCCAAACGAACAACTACTCGTATGCCAACGTTGAAGACTTCTCTCAATATTCGCCTTCATTAACATTCTGACAGGGCACTTCCTTTTTTAAATGAAGCATACCGGGACGGAGAGCAACTATCACATTAATTGTGACCCAACTGCGGCGCTTCGAGGTAATCAGCGAATCTCAGCACATTTATCCGTATGGAGAATAGCCTCTCCATATAGCCCTCGCGTCCTCTCTCATATCTAGCAGCCGTGCTCGGACCCATTTTATAGTCTTGGTTGGAGTACACTTCACCAGAAGTCACGAGAGTATTGATAATATCGCTTCAGTGATGACTAGCATTCATAGAGTGAAGTCAGCTATGCCAACATCGAACTGTCCCTACTTGAACTCTATTCGCTCATTTCCATGATGTCTTACACACACGCACTCAATGTAAAACGATCGCTTCATCAGAAAAGAAAACAGAACTCGTCGCGCAGTTGTTCACTCCGTCTTAGCTTAATTGCAAAATTAAAGGCAGTCCTTTTAACTTTAAGGATAGCGAATGGGTAAGCGATTGGAAAGAGGAGGGTAAGTAGTTCCTGCGCGCGTATACGTGAAGTGAACTGTCATATCGAAAGAGTAGATTCATACCACAGGTTTTACTCCTTTTGTGATTCTGTCGAAGTGTACTCGGACTGAGACTACAAAATGGGTTAGAGCACAGCGGCTAACGGTGAGAGAGGACGCGAGAGGAGAATAGAAAGGCTGATGTAGATGAATGTGTTGACACCCTCTGATGCGAGCCGCTGATTGCCTTGAGTCATCCGACGAACAGTTATGAACACTTGAGTCGGGCAATAATGGGGATCCGTTTTGGGTCGGTGAAGATGGATGACATCTCAGTCGCGATGCAGTCTGGCATTGAGGGAAGTAAAAATCGTTTTTATACAAAACCTTGTTTCTCTGTCGACACGCTCTGTGATTCGCACTGCTGTCTAGGAGGCATAACAAAGGTTTTGTATCCATAGTCGGTCGTTCTCCCCACGGCAAAACAAATCATGAGAAAACGCACCTTTATCGTGCCCAATTTCTGTTGTCACAGTGCCAGCAATCACTTAGTCATTTCTGTTGGTTCCGCGCCCAAAGCCTCACTTTTTCTGCTTCTGACAAATCCGGCCATTTTGTCAGCTGCTTTGCGGTATGGTTGTTGTGTCACTGCCTTCTAGTTGGCAGACATCAGACACGATTGCAATTAAACGAGTGTTATTCATATGCGTCGCACACCTCCTATTCATCCTTGCAGCTTTTATCCAAAAGAAGTCAAGCTTGCATTGTTTGAGGTTATAGCGGACATAATGCTGTATACTTACGTCACAAGCTATTCACGTTGAGAGTAAATGCGTGACAGCACGTCCAACTGTGGAGATGTGGAATTAGAGGAACCGAGTTTTGGCCCGGGTTCGCCAACCCACANAAAAAGAAGTCAAGCTTGCATTGTTTGAGGTTATAGCGGACATAATGCTGTGTACTTACGTTACAAGCTATTCACGTTGAGAGTAAATGCGTGACAGCACGTCCAACTGTGGAGATGTGGAATTGGAGGAACCGAGTTTTGGCCCGGGTTCGCCAACCCACACTGCCGTTTCTAAACAAAAACACAGTTAGCAATCCTGGTTGGTGGTATGCATTGGAAACCCTGTCCTGCGAAGTGTTGCATATTCTTGGCGAACTCCTCATCATCCTCGCAAAGTTTTTGATCGCGGTGGAAAAGGCTTTAACCAGGGACTGCTTTCACTGGTCGATGACAAGTTGAACTAACATCTCACAGCAGTGGATAATGTATAAGAGTTTGCTGCTGAATCATGGACAGAATGTGTGGTGAAGGATACCAGCAGCGTTTATTTCATCATCACTTACGCATCATCGTTTCGAAGTTGCCTGAAGACCACACTCATAAAGATCTGCTTTGAATTTCTGCGATAGCCTGTGCAAGACCACCGCTTTTATCTTCAAAACACATTGTAAGTTGCCCAGATTTGTGTTCCTCTCTGTAATGCCTTCTACTCTGATGCTGGAATAACAACCAAGCGAACGAGACAAAAGGACACGAAGAGACTGTGTACGTCGGTTCCGTGTGCATATGCGCACACGGTCGTAATCGCACTCACCTGTTTACTGCAGTTGCAGAGAACGGCATGCCATCCACCTCCACTACTTCACCCTTTTCTCTGTGCTTGTGTGTGTGCGTATGTTGTACTTGGGCATGCCAATTCCATTGTCAGGCTGCTTATTCCACCACCCCTTCCACACTTTGCAATGATATTTGTTATTGTCGTTGCTGTCGTGCACGCTTCGCACTCTTGAACATATGGTCGGTTAGTGGAGAGTCAGCTGGCTCGACAATTCCCAATTCTCGGTTACAGTGTCGACACACTTCATCGAGCATAGACAAGGTGGCACAGTAGCTAGTGCAATAAACGCTTTCTGACTTGGGCAGCAACCATATCATTGGAGTGTCACTTGGTCTGCTAGGTCCTTCTAGTAGCTAGCATATTTAATGCAGCCATCTGGACCTAAAGTCGTACTTTGCCCAGGCTGACTGCAAAGCCTCACATCTTCACACCGACCACGCTCTGTGTGTACTAGTGATCAGGCGCTGTCACGCAGGTAGAATGCTGTTGAATGACTGACCACCCACCCACCCGCCTGACCAGGCAACCATCCAACCACACGGGAGTCCTAATAGGGCTAATTCCTTGTCACTATAATGCGTCAGCAACTACGCTATTGTGTCTACAATCCTTCACAACAAGCGAAATGAGGACTTGAAGGCCAGGGAAGAGGAAGTAAGCTTCTGGCATTGTAGACAGAAATGGTGCATGGAAAGCAGCTTCACCATGTATGGAGGCAGAATCTCCGCCAGTGTTGTTGGATACCTTATAAATTGGCTTTAGCAGTGTGCATTATCACGACATCTCACTTTGCTTGTACTGCATGATAATCCGGCCACGAAACAAGAGGTGTCCGCCCATCCGCACTTTTTTATGTATTCATTCATTGTGACTGCAATGTCTCGGACAGGTGCAATGCGTAGTCCACCCATGTGTTTGTAGTGCTTNCATGATAATCCGGCCACGAAACAAGAGGTGTCCGCCCATCCGCACTTTTTTATGTATTCATTCATTGTGACTGCAATGTCTCGGACAGGTGCAATGCGTAGTCCACCCATGTGTTTGTAGTGCTTTCAATCAAAGGGTGCGAATTCTTAAGCCAGACAGAATTGGGTCTACCAACCTACGATCAGTACGCACGAAAGATGGCCAATTGTAGTAGCTGTCAGCAGAGGTTTCCCAGTGATGATGAAGCAGTGCATCCACAACTATGCATTGCTTCTCCCAAGTTGACAGCTTGAGCTACCGCAAGGGGACAGGTGATGCATCCAAGTCCTCCAAGGCGACATGGTATGAACACATGCCTTAGGAGTGTGCGATTCCTTACTGACCATAAGCCAAATTGTGACACCAATTGATGGAAACACAGGGTTCCGGTCTCGCGTTTGACTCTAGGGCGAGTGCTTCATTTGCGTGTAAAAGGCAAGTTAAGGATCAGCAGACCTGACGTTTTCATTGATGCGTTTACGAGCAGAGTGAACTGGAGGCAAACGTAGGGAGCGATTGAGTGATAGTTGATATTGCAGTCGAGGGGATGAAAACTAAGTGAACAAACGTAAACATTTCAACAGTAAAACGTAAACATTTCAACAGTCCTCTCTGGGGGCAGGTCGGTGGAATGCTTGTTCCCTTCTTCCCTTCCTCACCTTTTTCCTTAACAGGAAAGGACAGTGAATTGCCGTGGTGATCGCTTCAAGGTCTTGAACTACCTGCTAGGCTCTTCCATTTGTGAAGTTGCGTTTCTAGGCTGTGCAGCTCGAGATGCACGTTCCCTATCCTACCATTGACCTTTCTTTCATTGTGTACAAATGCATTTCTGTGTTGTCGTGTTATTTTCCGCATTGCCCATGCATGAAGCATAAAACCCATCCATTTGTAGCCGAGCGCACGTTTATCTGGATCATAAGCCGCATACGTGTGTGTACTAGGGTGTACTAGCATTAATACGTGTGTGTACTAGGGTGTACTAGCATTGTTCCCATGTAAATGAGATTAACCAGGTTGGACTAGACAAATCCTCGGTGTCAAAGATTAACGCCTTTTCTTGCCAGCTAGCCATGCTGATCTACTGCAAAAAAGACAGAGGTTAGGTGTCTAGAAAGTTTATAAGCTGGTGACCAACTTCAGTAAATAAGGACTAAGGCAAATGAGACTCAACTTGTTTATAAGGGGAAAAACTTCCAAGCACTTGGTTTTACTTGGTGCTATGGACGCCGCGGGTCAAAAGTGCAGCTAGGATGAGCTTTACCTGTGGAACACTGTGCGATAAGCATGGAGGCATTAGTGAGGAGCACAAACGTTCTTTGTTGAAATAGTCCGGTCCCACGTCATACATTACATTTTTACAAACTCATCCAAAGGCTTTTTCTCTGCTCTAATCTAATTTTATTCTATCCACTTATTTAGTTCTCAGCGTCTGAAGCAATCTTCTCTCATCATCATTCATGAAGTAGTCGTCCACGTTGATTTTAGCACGAGACCGGCTCGTATGTAAAGTTGCAAAATGAAGAGTGTGCACCACACTGCTCGCCTTGCCATCAAATTTGTTGGTCCAGCTATCGCCGGACCCACCAGACACTATAAAGAGGTATTTGATTCTCCACATATAGTTGACACAATTGACTTTGTCGTGGAATACGATGCGGATATTTCTAACAACAATGTCAATTCTGTCGACGATAGTTACACAGAATTTAGTATGGCATAAGCAGAGGCTGTTGAGCATCGTCGTGGCAGTGAATACGGGGGCAAAGGGTGCGTGGTTATAGAAGACACTAGCAGATGATGCACATGGGCATGAAGACGGCAACGCGGACAGAGGAAAGATGTGGGTTGAGGATGTCGACGACAAAGCGTATCAACCTAAAGCATAGGCTAGGATGGAATTGATAGACATTTAGGAAGGCACGTACTTTGACTTAAGTAAATGTGAAGAGGATAATGCGCAGCAGGCACTTGCATCATTCGTAGACTTCATCAATTTTACGTCCCTGTGCATCGTCCTCGACGCATTCCAAGTGCATAGAATTTGGTGCATTGTCCTTGACGTCTTCATTACACACGCCTCCCTTCTCTGTCGAAGTACTTGCATACATATCCACATTGAACCCGACGTCCAACCTACGTCGAGCACTGCGTCCTTGCCTTCGTCTTCAAGCCCTTAGAGTAGGCGAATCCCCAGCGCGTGTAAGATTCAAGGGTTGTTGAGAGGGTGTTAGCTTCAATGTGGAAGCGAATTTCCTTGCTGAAACATCCATCCATCCGCTCATTCACCTCTCCAGCCATTCTCACAACCATTGTTGCCACCTTCACTCGCCCTCCTTTTCTCGAACTTTCACCCTCCTCCTATCTACCCATCCATTATCTATGCACTGCTTCGCCACTCACTATTCCCTTCGCACAAACATCTGTCCATGTAATCATTTTCCTCATCCAATCATCTACTATCTCATCATCTCTAGAAGTGTCTTTAGCTCGCTTATGCCTCTAATTTCCATGCGCATGCTGGCTAGCTATGCGGATCCCAGATCAGCAGGCGTAGAGACTTCGGGTGGATCACCAAAAGCAGTCAAAGCAAATGACTTAAAAAGGAAGACTATTTGTCGATCTTGTTATTTTACTGTAAAAAGGAGGATGAACGGAGTTGATGTCATGTAACTAATACATATCCGCCATGGACACGTGTCCCTCGACTCTCATGCTAGCGCTAGGATTCAATTCATTTACTTTCATGCACACATGCCCTACCTTCGTCCTGACTGATCTGGCATCAGCACTCACAGCCAATACGACGTAAAAGGACAGCAGCGAGGAAGTGCATGCTCTTTATTTTCTCAGTTCCAATCAGTGCTACTTGCAAACATCTGCCTTTTTATGGATGGAAATGCCTTGCATGATTGTGAGCGTGAAAATCTCGCTTAACGGTGTACATCTGTTGCAACGCTGTTGGTCAAGGCTTTTGTCGTACGAAAGAAAGAGTCCTGTAGATGAAGTGGTGGGTTAAAGTCAACTGAATGAAGCGATTGTCTAGGTCGATTGAAATGGTGCGAATGTTGATGCATGGATAAATGAGTGGGTAAACAGAAGGATATGGTGAGCACGAGTGCATGGATGCTTCTCCCTCCCACTCCCATTTTGCACGTCCTTACTCAACTTGTGCGTCTTCACCATCTACTTCGTGTTCTTCATCTTTTTGTTCGTCCCCTGATTCTGTCCCAGGTTGCAGGTGTCCTTTCTCTTCTAATGCTTCATCCACTTCATTCGTCCCTTCCCTTTGCCGTCGTCACAGGTTGTTCTCTTCATATTCGCCAATACCATCGAGGGTTAAACTGACGAGGACCTCAAGAACGCTTTCTTTTCAGAATACGCATGTCATTTAAGCCCTTAACAGCCGTAGCCACTCATACGCGTCAGCTCTCCTTCGTGAAGCCGAATCTATCGCGCAAATTCATTACACTTTGTCATAAAAGATGTTGGAAGATGTGGTGGAAACTTCGCCCTAAATAATTTTCTGCGTCTGCAAACCACTTTATCGTTCTTGACTGTGCTGCATCTATTTAGCTACCACTAGCACCA
Source organism: Taenia saginata (assembly GCA_001693075.2). NCBI lineage: Eukaryota > Metazoa > Platyhelminthes > Cestoda > Cyclophyllidea > Taeniidae > Taenia > Taenia saginata. The sequence continues at coordinate 155,982 of LWMK02000102.1, forward strand.
CCAGTAACTTACTACCCATTAAAGCTTCTTTACAATGTGTTTTACAAACACGCTTATCTACTGCAGAAGGGAGCAGCTGCGGCCCACTCACTCGTCTAAGGTGTCTGAAGAGTTGGAAAATTTAGCTGGCTGTTTTTGGGCAAGTGCAGTGCTTCGATGGATTCAAAATTACTGAATTCGCATCTTAATTTTTGTGGTGGGTGCTTACTATACGTGTCACGCATATGTGACGTCGAATTTGTTGATGTTAGATGAACCGAGATGCATGGCGCAGAGGAGCGTATGAGCATGCGAATGTGTGGTGGATGGCAGATGAGCGTGACAAAGAAAAGTTTTTTTAGCAAAAAAATTTTTAGACTAGTGATGAAATTATTTATGGAATCCTATAGCAGTTCTTGCCATACTTGATTTAAAATATTGAGATCGAGCTAGGAAAAGGTTTTTTAGCAGGATATCTATGGCTCTGCGATGAGCTACTGTCCACGATGCTGCAGTCCTGGCCTTTGAATTTCGCTAACATTCAAAGTGCTTCCGTCATGCGCAAACGTTGACTTAACTTAAAAGCAGGACCTGATGTGGACATTGTCAATTTCCTACTTAGTTCAACCGATTACAGTGATGGTCGCATTTACCTACAACTTGCCCAGATAAGGAGGCCTTGAGCGATGGTGTGAGGAGATTTCTGTGAATAATGAACGACTGGAGGAATATTATCAGTTGGTGATTTTGGCGCGGTGCAATAGCGCCTAAGAAAGAAGGCGAAACTGCCAACGAATAATGGCTTAAAGTGCTGAAGAATATGTGGATGATGTTTGGATGAAAAATGGAGTGGATTGATAGATGCTGGAAGCATGCGTGATGGATAAGTAGATAAATAAATAGTCGATCTAGCTTCCCACTAATTAACATCTGACAGCTGCCTTAGCTCTACTCAAAACGCTGACCTCGTGGATGTGCTCACAACCTCTCTTCTCTCACTTCTACAGGCCTTTCATCCTAGTTTCTACGGTGCTCCATTACAACCTATTCGACCCTCACCCATCCTTGACTCCTAACAGTTTCTTTCAAATATGTTAGGATTAGCCAGCATTTATCTTTTCCAGTTTGGCTCTCATTCCTTTAAAACGAGTGAGTGAAGGGCAGGTAAGATGCATTTGCACCCTCCCTAGAACGTGTAGAGAGAGCGCAGGTAGGTGGCCTAATCCACCACTGCTAATTTGATGAACAGGGTACAACGTTGATGGTTATGTTTGTTTAAAGAATACGCTTCTTTTTCAGTGAGAGATGACGACGCTATTGAAAGAGGAACTACTTTTTAGACAAATACGCACTGCAAACATGCTGACGTGAAGGAGTAGTACAGTCATCAAGCATGAGATCCGTTTGTGATCGTCATTGTGCCATCGAAGTGACAATGTGGCCCTGCACTAGCGCTTGTCACTCACGAGCCTTCAATTGCCATCATCGTCGCCATCCCTAACATGATAATGCCCAATTTGTCAACTTCCGCACACAGGGATGTCAGTGGTGCCTGATTTGCCATGGACAACAGTTATTCTCTCCCTACCTGTGTGGTCGGTGTTACAGTAACCTAAAAGACATCCAAAACAATGTAAAAGGATTGTTTTATCGTTACTGTAACGACAAACGCGATGAATATGGTATTGCACAGCCGCTATGAAGTACCGTTTTGTGGTTCCCTTTCTGCTGCCAAAAGTGGTTCAGCAAGTAGTGAGGGTGTTATTTTGCCTTGGACACTACATACAGGACCGCTTCACCGAGTGCTTCATGTTGTTAACTTTCATCTCATTTACCATTTGTGCCAGCAACCCTCTACCCAAAACAACAAAACCATGCTTGCATAACGGCTGAAACAAGCTATTTCTTGCCTCCCTCTTCGAGCCCTAAATGCCAATCCCAATAGCACTTCTCCAGTGCAAACGCATACCTACTGCAGAATTTGCTACCACATTGTCCCACCACGCTCTAAATGAGCAGAATTAGACATCATAATGAAGAAAACGGACCATCTTAGGCAAAATTTGACAAACAGCTTCAAGCCAATGATAGCAGCAAGGCTGGTTAAGAGGTGTGTTTGTGATTTAGCAGTGTTCTGGCCAGCAACACCAAAAACACGTAAAGTAGAGCCTTCAAACATCAAAGAGAAGGGATCGTTTGATCTTCTTCCTGATTGGTTTCTGTTGGGCTAGCCAGCCAGCTAGTTGGAAATCGCTCCCCTACTATTCACTTGATTCACGTGGAGGCAGCGAAATGAGGCGTTGATAGGAATGCTTTAATTCACGCTAGGTCGTGAGGCACCCAGGTGCAGTTCTGCCACAACTGATTAAACCGAATGTGGGTCGGATGCGGGGTGGTGGAACAGCACCACTCGAGACCGCGCTGAATGCTTCCACTCTATCTATTCCTTCTGGTCAGGTGAGGTTCTTCTTTGGTGACGTGATGAAGGGGCGAGGCGATGATGGTGATAACCGTTTAGAAAGGACACTCTTTCGGCGAAGGTGTACGACAATGGTTCCGTAACGAAAAGCATTTCTGCCAAACGCTTCTCACTAAGCCAAGAGAACTGATTTCGGTTCCTAACGAATGCAAGTACTTCTCTGTTAATAGATGATGCGTTAATTAACCTCGTAGCTCCATCTGGTGGTGTAACGTGCTTCTACTTCCCCACAGCAGAACCGACTTCGATGACAATTATGATGCTGCTCACCGTCTCTCATGACGTCCTCTACGGAATCGTGGTCCCACGCTTGTGGTCGTTGTCTAGGACTCTTAAATCCCCATCGCGATCGCCATCATTGACAGGGTAGCATTCGTTCTCGCAGCAAACAATAACTTGATTACATCGTCTGTCTTGACAAACGTCAAGACATACTCATCAGGATGGACCAAGTTGCCTGATCTCGAGTATTTGACGTTTCGAGTTGGTGACTTTACCGTACTAAGCTGGCTTCACTGCACTAACCTCACCACCACCACGTAAACGGATAACCAGAATGTCAGGTGCATTAAAATATGAGAACCGGATCCAAATGGAATGATTTCCGCAAAATGTGCCTGCTGGAAAGGCAAAACGCTACATGAGAAAGCGGCCTTTTAGATGTGTGTGGATGGCACTTGGAAATGGACTTGACATGGATTTCTGGTCGGGATTATGTTGGTGGCACTGTCATTGCAGCTCCACACTCCTTCTCCCAAGCCCAATGGAACGCCAGCTCAGCGCGATGAAGACGTCAGTTCTGCTCTGCTACCTAAACGAATTCTCATATCATGACGCGAAACAAATCATGCAGTCCACCCAAACACATCTAAAGGACCACTTTCTCGTGTGAGAGTTTTGCTGTTCCAGCAAGATCATTTTGCTGAGTACATCCCGTTCGGCTCCACCGTAGCACCTCAACTGCCGCTCCTCAAACCCAGCTCCGTCTGCAGTGCCTTTTCAACGTCATAATTGCTTTCTGACAATCGCTATCACAATGAGAGAGAATGCCTTCCTGTGATATGAGAGATTTAAGAAGTCAGTGCAGCGCAGAGCAGAGAGGTAAAGTAGGTAGCACTTGCCTACGCCTTTGCAGTCAACATTGGCATTTTTATCTGCGAAAGTCGTCAGGTAGGACATTACTACCAAGATGACGTCAAAGCCGATATTCAGAGAATATTCTTAAGCGACGAGCGCTAGTACGATGCCACATCCCCATCCAAGTCATCGTCAGAGTGGTGCTGGCGATTCCACTGTCACTTCACCGTCATCGTCGTTGTAATTAGTGTCGCCGTGAGCAGACTGCCACATATGCCACTGCAAAGTCCAACAACCAGATTGACCACCACATCATCCACTGACATTGGATGCACTCAAGCCACTTCTCTGCACCGCTACATTTGCTGTACATATTCGTTGGAATAAGTGGTCATCTGAGTTGAAATAAGAAGCGGATCTCGTTTTTGAATAGTTGTCGTCCACCATGGAGGAAGAAATGCGCTTTCCGAAGGAGCACAATCCTCACTAGTGTGTACGGTTCCTCCAATCAACAGCGATGGGGAACGTCATCCTCCTGCAGGTCCAGTAATAGGTAAGGTAAACAAATGCAAAGCCGTCACGCACTCCCATGCTGGTAGCGCACACCTGCCTGCTCAATGTGAGTGCGCTGAGCAGACAGCGTTTTCAAGTGGCTGAGCCACCCTTAATTGCAAGACAGAAGTACACTGTGATTGCATATTCTGTGGACAGCACTTGGGAACTGTGTTGATTCACAATGGCTGGAAGACAACTTCCAAGCGTAGTGAGGCCACTCACTTGTGTGCATTTCATGACAGCAATGCCAGCAGTGCTGTGCCAGCCGATTCGGCACGTCGGCATCCAGGGCTAAGCGAGATTCATTTGCTGAGCACGCTTCTCACCACAGAGCCATCTTATTCGCCTTCGAGGGAGAAGGGTACCCTCTAAGCCTCCTTAACCCTCATTACTCTTCACCAGTGAAGAGTACTCGCTATCTGCTCCCACTCCACCCGTTACCACACTAAACTTATTGGGTGTTGAAGGGGAGGGAAGCTTTATGCCACCAGCGTTCTGCTGCAAGAAGGAAAATAAGCATGCCTACGTTGATGCTGCCTGCAATCATCGACCTGGGGTTGCCAAATTGTAGTGCTTCGTATTTGCATGCACGAGTTACTCAAATCATATCCATTCCTAAAACTTGTAATCAACAGGGATCGAGGACACCCAAACACCTGTGGCACCCCACCTCAGAGATCCATTCTATGCAGTCACTTACCTCCTTCCAGTGGGTGCCTTTTCGAGGCTGATACAGGTAGCAGTCGTGTTCCACTCCAAAGCACTAAGGAAAGGTGATGAGTCATCTAAGGCAGAAGCGGCGGAGCACGGTAAATGAGCCCTTTTCAGTTTCCACCTTCCTATGACCCCAACCACACGGTGTTATTCCAGATATGCCCTACAGGACGTAAATAGGTAACATCTCGTTTCTTATTTTATGTCTATCAAGGGACCCGAGATGCATTTTTGGGTCTGTTTCCGCAATATCCCACCGAGTGCCTCCTGCAGTATGCAGGCGTAGCCTCTAAATAAATTGAAGCGATCGCTCTGAACATCAGCTGACATGCCTCTCAGACCGCTTGGTGCTTGTGCAGTAGTCAGAGATAGAAGTGGATGATGTAATGAGTCGACTAGGTTGCGAACTTGCCAAATAGCTGGTCAGCTGGCTGGATGACTAGTTTGCACGAACCGCTCTTGGACATAAGATTGATAAGAGAGTATAAGCAAATTTAAAGTGTGACAGGCGTTCGAACTGCGACTCGAATCTCGGGGTCGTTACTCATTACAATAGCGCAGCAGCTGACACTTTGCCAGGACAAGGATGATGCTACATTGGGGTTGTTGAAAGGTTAGTTGATTTACTTGTAAGCTGTCCAACAACTTGAGCTGTAGCCAATTAAAAGTTGGATACCTACGAAGCTAGCTATTCGGCCTGGTCAGCCAGTTGGCTGGCTTTTAGATCGCTGAGGGCATATAATGCATTGGCTAGTCAAGTTGAGTGAGTAAGGGGTAACGAATGAAACAGTGCCTTGAGTCGGCCACATATAACACTCAGTCTGCCGCAGACCTATCGAAATGGCCGCACTGCTTATCTGCCTGTCAATGAGGAAGCCACGAACGGTGCAGTATTAATTCACCGCAATCACCACTGAAAGAGTTCAAACGACATAAGTGGCGTACTCATAACATGATAAATATTTGAAGCCCATGTTTGGGTTGGTGACGGGTGGAGAGGAAGTCCAACTAGTTATGATGCATTCCATGCTCAATTGACTGTGTCTCTGACAGGGTAACTGAGCGGTCTGGTTAGCTCTCTAGACAGGTAGCCAGCTAGCGACTTAAGAGTCAAGAACTCGGAAGGCCAGTGGTTACGCAGTAAATGAGGTTGTTCGTGCCGAAAGGCATGGCGCCTGTCACCTCCATTTCTGTTGCGCAACAAATCCACGGAACCGACTTGTCACCATTACTCTTACTGAAGGAATCGACACACCACCACAAGCGTAGCTCATTTCTCACTCCTGGCAGGGAGCGTTGCCCATCCTGAGCATCAGATGGCCTTGTGTTCTAGTCGCACCAAAGGCCATCCCAATGGCTGACTACGTGGTCTATAGGCAAGTTAGCAATCCGACTAGTTAGCATGCATTCCATTAGTAGTTGGACTTGTCTTCGACTGATAGTTTATTCCGACTATATCCTAGCACAATGGATTTGCCAGCCATACGGTCCGAGTAGTGGGTCGTCTTGCTTGTAGGTTTGCAAATTAGCCAACCAGCCAGCAGTTACTTAGTTAGCAGGCCAGCAAACTCCATGGTATGTGAAATGGTTGGAGATAGAAGGTTCGAGAGATGTCATCCGATACTCTTTTGCCATGCAAAACCCATGAATGCCTTGAGTGACAGAGGCAATCGCATAATCCACTTGTCATCACTTTACCTACTTAGTGGATCGACGATCAACAAGAGAACCGACAGCAAGCGTGACTTATTTGGAGTGCCAGTCACGTGAAAGTCGTCATGGGCATTGTGGGTATACCGCTGTCGCTCACCCATTCATACATCCATAAATGAGGCCGCAATGGTATCACTCACCTGTCAATGGTGTCAGCTATAATGTGAGGGTATCATTTTGCCATTCAGTCACTTTTGTTTGCGCTTGCGATCATTTACCTCAATGCCATCCATGAGTCTCTCACCAACTAGTCATGTGTTTGACGAACTGACTGCAGCTCCACGGCAACCAGGCAATTGTCACGCCGCCTAGTTAGAATGTCAACACTTATGTTACTCGGCAGTGCGGTGCGTTCGTTAGGGTCTCATGCAGCCTGCTATTGAGTGACGCAAGTTGTAGAATGCCTGACTAGCTGAAGCGACTAACTAACTGATTATCCACCCGATCAACAGCTAGCAATTGCGCTACTGCGTTAATGCCCTCTGAACTGTGCAGAATTGCAAATTCGAGCATCATCCACTCTACCGATCAACGGTCTGACGCTCTTGAAGTCGTCTCCTACCGCTAACACAATGGCGACTTGTTTTAGACCATGGAATGGCTTGGTAGGAAGATGAACACACTGTGGGCTCTTGTCTTCTCTTTTTGACTCAAGACGTCCATTTGACTCATCGTGGCACGTAGTACAAGCAACCAATGCAAATTTTAATGCGCGGATTCGGCGATTTTGAATCCATCAAGCCACTGCTCTTGCTCAAAGTCAGCCTGTTGAATTTTCCAACCCTTCAAACACCTTGGCCGAGTGAGCGGGCTGTAGTTGCTCCCTTTTTTAGCGCATGAGTTCATTATTTTGTTTTAAATAATCATTTTTTCTGAAATCTAATCAACGTGTTTGCAAAATACATCATGGTAAAGATTAAATTGCCAGTGGCTATTGGCTAGTTGGACGCCCAAAGTATGGGGAATTAAAGTGCTCATTAATTCAGGTGGTCTCTGTGCAAGTAGGAGCTCACTCTTCTGCCTGGATTAACCAAAGGGAAAATGTCGTTTATGCAGGCACTTGTGGACAAACCTTGCTTAAACGCTTTCGCTGCTCTCAGCCTCATCACACCCATGAGCTTCACAAGAAAAGGCGTAAATCAAAATAGCTCACGCTTTTTCATGGCTGGTCTACCAAACCAGGGGACGGTGTTCGAAGTTGCATCAAAACTTGTTCACGCCTCTTCAGAAGCCAGCACGATCCGTAACCAGTTGTTTTGCTCGCACAGGGGTCGTTGAAGGTGGTGGTGGTGCTAGTGAGAGTTGAATAGATGCAACACAGTCATGAACGATAAAATGATTTGCAGATGCTGAGAGCTTGTTTAGAGCAAGACACATTTACTGGACTGCCAAAAGGGTTAAGTGGTGAGGTGTCAGTGAAGCAGTGTACTGAGTGGAGCCACAGTCACAGCCTATAGTAGTGTAGTGGCAACTGATCGCGAGCGAAATAGGGAAAGATTAATTGTCATTAGTAACATACACACGAATGTTGTTAGTCATGACTACTTAAAGACCTTATTTGGGCTTTTTGAGGAAGCACTCGGATTGCATACGTGGGATGAATACGTGTTTGGACAAAGGCATACTTTGGGGCGAAGCTGGCGACTTCATTCATTGGTTCAAAGCCCTTAAATTACGGGAAGTGATCCTTCGTTTCGTCGCATCCTGGATGCCTTTACCAAGAGCTACTACCATCGGCTTTCATCAGTGCGCATTGACCTTGGTAAAAAAAATAGGGTATTTTTGAATAGTTTTGCCCATCATTTGCTGTTAGTTGGATTTAATGCGAGAATTTGGTCAAGTGATGCATGCTAGTGACCACAAGTTGAATCCGACCCGAAACACTGCTACTATTCAACCAGTCCCCACTTTGTAATTAAGCAATCCTTTATTGTGACAGAAGCTATGCACTATGACAACCCACTCTGCTGAAGCGACTTTTAAATGGTCCTGATCGACATTGGTGAAAGGACGACTTCAAGGCAGAGCGAAGCTGCTTTTTCGTACACTATTACTAGGTATGAGGGCAACGGTTTACCAACACATTCACAAAAGCGTGCGAGTGGTCAGGTTCTCGTCTCTTTCTTCCTGCTCTTTAATTCGTTTAGGGGAATATGCTTCTCCCTCAAGAGTGAGTAAACGAATTGGTATGAAGACGCGCGTTCACCGAATACTTTTCGCTTAAAAGGATAATTCAGCCAGCTTCGCCTCTTTCAGACATGCCACCCTTCCGATATATGTGACCACGAGGTGACTGTAAAAATAACAACGACGCCATTTTTTCTTTCTGAAAACGATTTAGAAAGGTACGTGATCTCCTACGATTACTCGCCACCGGTCAGTCCTTGATCATGCATGCAGTCATCATTATCTGGCTTGTAACTATGGTCACCACAGCTAGAGATGCCAATGATCCCGATTTTGTGTCTGCAGCTGTGCTCTGCTCCACGTATCCATGGTCAGCGCCACCTTGACCCCAAGCATCGCCAACACCACATTTGTGTTCGTTTTTTTCGTTTACCTTTCTGTCGCACATCAGTGAAGAACATCCGAAGACTACTGTGACTCCAATACACGACTGCATTCCCGATATGCCTCACCTCCCATCCGTCGAGAGTCCCTTGGTGCTCCTTTGTGTCCGGTTAATCAGTGTTCAGCGTTCCACATTATGTAAGCATAGCGTCGCAGAGTGCTCTATGCTGGATTGTCAAGAAGGCTCGTTAGCCAGCCAGCCAACTAGGTAGCAACTTAAGCTTTAAGAAGTAAGCAGGCCAAAGAATTTCTACAGTAAGTGGGATTATTTGTCCTAAAATTGGCAAGTGTATCAGGTCTTTCAGTTTTACTTGGGTCTAGATCTTTCGAGTTTCCGTGGAAAACCTTTTGCGGCACCAAAATGAGACGTCGGTGTAATTGCTTTCATCCACGTGGGATAATTTTACATTTCAGCTGCAATCGAAGAAACCGTTTCCAATATTGATATTAATAAAGGTAGTAGTTGCTTCCATTGACCACAATTCGCATCACCAATACCGCTTTCTGTAGCAATGGTTACGGAACGCTTTTCAACGTCATTATATGCTCATCAGACTGTCAACAACAACAACAACAAAATCAACAGTTTGCCGATGGTGGCAATGGCAAGTGGTACTAAGCACTTTCGTACTCGTCGTCGTCGACGGCCTGTTCATTGGATTCGACTGAGTGTGAAGTAGTGAGGGTGGAATATGCACGATAGCAAGGTGACAGCGAAGTAATGGAGCTGTCGTCACGTTAGCCACGTAACTTTGTCTGTAGCCAAGAACTACATTAACTTGTGTTGGCTCAAGATTTGACATGGTGTTTGAAGCTAGAAATTGAACGTGGAGATGCAGTCCCACTCCGCTTGGAAGCCAACTCTCAGCAAATGTGGCTCCAGAACGCTAACAAGTGGCCTTTTTAGGGCATGCGACTATGATGTGTCTCTGTTCTGCACCAAATAATGGCTCAGACACGAAGCAAACTATGCCCGCTCGGCTCACTTACGTGGACAGGCAGATTGCACTACCCACGACTAAAGTCACTTAATTTCGCTTCTCCGCTCATTCCCGACTTCTAGCGGTTTCTTTGAAATGTATCATAATCAGTCAGCATTCATCTGCTCCATTTTGGCCTTCCTTTCTTAAAAACGAGCAGGTGGAGGGTATGTAAAAAAACATTGATTTCCACCCTGGAAGGAGCAAAGGGAGCGCAGGTAGATGGTGATTTAATGAACGGAACATACTGGTGTGGGTATTGTCCCTATAGAGAATGCGCTTCTCTCTCGATGGGAGATGACGACGACTTCGAAAGAGGAACTATTTTGTAGACAAATCCACACTGCGAATATGCCAACCTGAATGAGCGTCTAGGTCACAAGCAACGTCAGTGGATGATGCAGTCCAGTCATTATACGTCAGATCTGCTTGTGCTAGTTATTAAGCCATGGCAGTGTTAATGTGATCCTGTGCCATCGCTCGTCACTCATTAGCCCTCAATTGTCATCTTCGTCACCATCTCGATGTTGTCAACTTCCGGATTTATGGATACCAGTGGTGTTTGATTTATCATGGCAAACTATTGTTCTCTCCCCACCTCCGTTCTCTATGTCAGCGTCCCATCTCTTTGCAACAGCATCGGTGCTTCTCTGAACGTGCACTATTCTTACTACTCAGCGTTGTTCATATCGTCAGTGATGGAGAATGCTCTCCACCTGCACTCACTCCACTTGCTTTTAAAGAAAAAAGGAAAACTAGTCATGGAACGCTGGTTGGCTCGTCATCGAGCCAGCTAGCCAGCTCTCTAGCAACAAGGCTAGCACAAAGCAGTTTGAGAGGCGCGTCAACTGTTATTCGCAACAACATGCTGTGGAAGGCTGCACATTGCTGAAAAGGGCTCACAGACGGAACACAGGACTCTAGACAGATGGGAACTGGGAATCTAGAGGCAGTCTCTGCACATTCTGAAGGGCACATTAGTGATGCCGACGTGTATTTTTCAAGTCCTAGTAGCCTCCGCATGCTCTTCACTGACATGTGAAAAGGTGTGAACCGTAAAAGGCTCCTATGAGTTTCCATGTTACATCTGCTGCTGGTGACGGAAAGCGACGGTAGTGATTGGATGCGGATGGGTGAGGTGTTATTGGTGCTCGCAATTTTAGCAAGCTTTAAGTCTATCAACACTGTTATTGCGAAAATAACTTTGATAATTAAAATAGAACCTGTTGCAAATGTTTCATCTCGCAAGAAGTCGACTACACTGAGGGAAGATTGAGTTGTAGGACTGAGCCCATTTGACCACAAGTTGCAGAGATTAAGTATTGTGCGTCCACAGTCGCTGCATCAGGGGACATACAAACCCATAAGGCAGTCTTCTTGTCAAAAGGTAAAAACCGCCTCTTTATTGCATAAAAGAACATTAGCATTGTCTAAACCATGTTCTGTATCACCGTAGTGTGAAACGAATTTTGCGACAGTGTGTTTGTTGTTAGATGAGCCGCCTTTTTCAAGATAACTGCTTGTACTGTATTTGGTGAGAGGCTGAATGTGTTCCCGTGAACGCGTGTCAATCGCAAAGGGGCACATACGCTCTGTCTAGCAGTGTGGTATTGAAGGATGTGAAAATCGTTTGTTTACAGGGCTTTGATCGCCCCGAGGCATACCCTGCAATTCGCGTTGCGCGCATAGCCGACAAAATGGATCACGGAGGATCCCATTTTCACCGTGCCCAATTCCACTGTATCATTTTGATGGATTTTCGCATTCAAGGCCTCATTTTTGCTTGTTTTTACAAATCTAGCCCTCTCTTCATCTACTCTGTAGTGCTGGTCTCCTGGAACTGCCTTCAAACGCGATTGCAAATGTAAGGGTTTTATAGGTAACCGACGTTGCGATCACAAATTTTCCAGTTTCCAGTTTCTAAACAGCGCGTCACATGCAACTTCTTTAGGCAGAGTCTGCTCTTGTCATGTCGGGTTAGCAGTGATTGTGGTTGAAAGATGGATGAAGAATGAGAAGGTGATAACAACACTAAAAATCGGTGTGCTACTCAGTCAAAGTAGCTGACGAAAAGGGCGGATTCGTTTAAAACGAACAAAAACGAGGCAATGCCTGCGAAATCCAAAAGGAAACAAATCTTCATTTCCATAATTGTTCGTGCGACGCTTCGAGGTAATCAGCGAATTGCAACACATTCGTCATCAAGGAAAACAGCCTCTCCACGTAGCTCTCGCGTCCTCTCTCACAGTTAGCCGCCGTGCTCGGGCCCATTTTATGGTCTCAGATGGAGTACACTTAAACAGAGGTCAATAGAGGAGTTAAAATATCACTTCAGCGTTGAGGCGTATTCATACAGTGAAGTCAGCTATGCCAACATCTAAATGTCCCTACTTGAACTCCATTCGTTCCTTTTCATGTTGCCCTACACGCACACACACTCAATGCAAAACGACTGCTCTACCAGGAAGGAAAGTAGAACTTGTCGCGTAGTTGATTAACTCCGTCTCAGCTTAATCGCAAAAGTACAAGCAGTCATTCTAAATCTAAGGATAGCAAAAGGTGAGCGGTTGGAAAGGGGAGGGTAAGCAGCTGCTGTGCGCGTATGCGTGAAGTAAACAATCACACCGGAAGAGTTACTTCATAACACTGGAATTTGACGGNCGTCTCAGCTTAATCGCAAAAGTACAAGCAGTCATTCTAAATCTAAGGATAGCAAAAGGTGAGCGGTTGGAAAGGGGAGGGTAAGCAGCTGCTGTGCGCGTATGCGTGAAGTAAACAATCACACCGGAAGAGTTACTTCATAACACTGGAATTTGACGGTTCTCGGTTTAATGGCAACAATCTCAGTTCAGCAAACATCATAATGCTTTGAAATTTGGTAGTTCACTGTGTTTGCTTCATAGGCAACTTAAACTACCAACAAAATGACACTACTTACAAATTAATTGTGGTATGTTTTGCAAGAAAATGCGTATTGGGGAAGACGCATCGAGTTCAAGTGAGGACAGTCATGTGTTGGCATAGCTGACTGCACTACATGAACCAACATCGCCACTGAAGCGATATATTTTCTTCTTCCGTGACTCTTTAAGTGTGCTCGAACTGAGACTACAAAATGGACCAAATCAGAGCGACTAGCAGTTAGAGAGGACGCAAAAATAGAATGGAAAGACTGATGTAGATGAATGCGTTAGTACCTTCCGACGCGACTTACTGATTGCCTTGAGTCATCCGACGGACAGTTTTAAACACTTAGGTCAGGCGAAAGTGAGGATCGGTTTTTAGGTCGATGAAGGTGGATGACATCTCAATCGTGAGCAGTTTGACATTGAGGGAAGTTAAAATACTTTGTGCATAAGTCTTTGTCGTTTGTCGGCATGCTCCGCGATTTGCAATGCTATCTAACAGGCATGACTAAGGTGTTTCATCTGTAGATGGTTTTTCTCCCTACGGCAAAATAAATCATGAGGAAACGCACCTTTATCGTGCCCAATTCCTGCTGTCATGGCGCTAGCATTCACTTGGTCATTTCTGTGGGTTTCGCACACACAGCCCCATTTTTGTGTTTCTGACGAATCCAGCCTTTTCGTTAGCTACTTTGCAGCTCAGTTTTCCTGTCACTGTCTTTTAGATAGTGGACATCAGACGCAATTGCAATTAAACGGATGCTATCAGTACGCGACTTTGGGCTGGCACGCATTCTAATTATCCTTAGTGCTCTTGTCCAAAAGAGACCATGCTTACATTATTTAAGGTCATAGTGGACATGATGCTGTGTACTCACGTCACGAGCTATTCACGCTGAGAGCAAATGCGTGGCAGCAAATCCAACTGTGGAGTTGTGGAAAGAAAAGAACCGAGTTTCGGCCCGAGTTCGCCAGCCCACACTACCATTTCTGTCGGTCGCCAGGCAGCATGCTGCCTTGGATTGAAATGCCTCTTAACATCGCTTTCAGAGTTGGTGTCTCCAGAGGGGAAGTCAGCTAGAAGATTGCAGGAGTTCTCTAGCATTTATGTGTATAAGTCAAATGTAGCTTTGATGGGATTCGCTCCATTCAAGGGAAATTGGTTGCAGTAGTGTGTTGAAGATTATGACTAGATGCGTCGTTGTGGCACTGGTCATGCTCGGTTACCTCCCACTTGAAGTATGGAAGCGATGTACACTGCAAGTAACGATGCAGGTGGTGGTTCACATGGTCGGGTCTACACTTAGTGGTTGATGTAAGCACTGACTGAATGATTGATGTGTTACCTTGTGACGCGAGTTGTTTGGACACTTGTTTGGTCCTTTTCACTTGGAAAACATTGCCCATAGCTAAATGCCACCATTTGTGTCCTTCTCTTTAAGGCTACGGGTCGGATTCTTTAAAAGTCTAAGTTCTTTTAATCAGCACCGTGGAAGAAAAAGGCAATGCCCTGTCAAATGTGACTGAGCAGTGAAGATCAGCTCAAGAATTTCTTTTCCTTCAATACACCTGCAATTTCATACGTTCATTTATCTGCTTGCTTACCCCTTCACCCGTCCTTATCCTCCCCATCACCCCTCAAGCCGCCCAAGCCCTCATTCCTTCCTTCACCACGCACCAATCTATGCATCATTTACTTTTAAGTCTTTTTTTCCTTTGAAGCTTATCTGACCACCACGCCACGTCTGGGCCTATTAATGCATTTCGTCACCAATTTTCTCAGTTGGGTATTTCGGGTCTCCGAATTTCCTCTACAAATACTCATGCTTCTATCCAAAAAAACTCGTACCATTTTTTCGCCATTACGATTCTTACTTTGAAATGCTCATCCTAGTTTCGTTTAACTTCCACTGGGTATTGCAGTCTTTTGTTTATACCTACTGCACCTGCACGACCATTGCGTCCCGTCAGTGTGGTACTTTGACCATTTCAAGGTCCACGACGCATTCTTGTAGAGTACGCTAAGGCCATCATGTGGGCAGTCTACAATTGTGCTTCAGCAAATTGAATGACTTCCCTTGTATTTGGCTTATCAAGCAGCGCAACTGATGCTTTGATCTGCTAGTCCAGGGGTATGCCTGCCTTGATCTACAACTGCTGAATTTGAACTGCAATCCGGTGTGGACGGATCTTTTATTCAACAGAGTTTCTTCCAGCGATGAATGGAAAGAACCATTGCTACCGATTTTGCACTAAGTGTCGTTGCGACACGACTTGCTTACGTCGATATCTGGTAGGTTGAATCCCAGAGACACTTATCTACATCCACAATAAGAGCCACTTTACTTGTCTTGCTCGTTCTATTGCCGTTGTACTTCCCCTAAAAAAGTTTATGTTGGTGCTCTTTAACTTCTTTTTAATTTGACATTGTTAAAATTTGTACGCACCAAACCACATGCAATGCAATCAAAAGACTCCAGCTCATCAAAATATTCAGCTAAGCATGACGCGATTGGTGGTCAGAGTTGAGGGTATCCATCGCTCTCTCAACGCTTTGCGGAATTCACTTTTCGTTAACCTTTTCTACTTTCCTTATTTTAACGTGCTATTGCTAAATTCGGACAAACAGATGTCACGTTTGATGCATGACATTTGGCGCAGACGATAATAAGGGCCTTCATTAAAAATCAAAAGAATACACTATGCTTTCAAAAACACTTATATTTGCAACACTGCTCGAAGTTTAATCCTGACTAAGATTTAAGATGGAGCTGTGGATGGCCATCCCACTCATTGCCGCATCGACAAACTTTCACTAATGCCAGCTAAAGCAAAGTATTCCCCACCTACCCACAGCCCCTTTGATATCAGCTGATCATACGAATGATCTGTAGCCATTGGTGCTTCTAATCACATTGCCATACCTACATTAAAAGTGCTTACGCATTGCTCTGCCCTGTATGTGTTGCAATAACTTCACTTCACTGTGAAAGGAGACGAGAGAACCACTGGCGAGGTGTTAGTATTAAATGTTAGGGCCACCTAGCAAAGGCAATCGAGGGAGACCTCAAGTCTGGGGAACTTCAAGCTGAAAGACCATCTCACTTCGAAGAATGCAGGGGCAGCACTGCGATTGTGTGAGGTGCCACCGCCAGGCAGAGTCAGAGACGGGAGTGCAGGCAAAGAAGAACGTGGTGGTGGTGGTCAGTTGTGAGTGACTTTTGGGACGCGTGGGGAGGGTGGATTTGTAGACTGTTGGGGTGAGGGCAGTCCTTGGTGTAGTTTGCTTGAAAGGCAGGGGGCGGTCACACTACTCGCCGGGGCTCGTTTGGTGGGTGGGTACGTAGCTATTTGATCGTCCGATAGATGGGTTCTTCCCCCTTCTCTTCTTCTTCTTCTTTCTCCCTCCCTCCCACCCTCAAATTACTTCAAAGAACCTGCTCACGGCTTGTAAATGATCGCGTCTTTTACGACGTTTTCCCATGAAGTAACACTGCTCTCCTGTTGATAACGAGATAAAGAACTCTCGTTTGCAAAGTGAATGTGTATGTGTGCGCCTCTCTTTTCCTCTTTTACCCCTCGCCATCTTCCTTTTGCTGTCTGCGCGTGTCTGTAAGCCCCTAACCCTGCCCAATGTCCGACCAAACATCCACCTCGGCGTCCAACTCCTACTAAGCGTCGATTCAGTGGCAATTAAATTCCACCTCCAAAACATGCTAGTAGAAGGCACTGTCAGCGGGTGGGCAACGCATAGGATAATGGAGGTGCGACAGTAATCGCCCTCCTCATCCTCCTCCTCCTGATTTTTTGGCGATACACTGGTGCAGCCTGTACACCATTATCTACCGCTGTTAGGACCTGCCAACAAAGGATTTTCGTGCGATCTTACAAGCTCATGCAATCTGGATAGACGTCTATGCAGCTTCCACTTTGACTTAAGTGTGACTAAACCAAATATTAACCTTCTGCCATCTCTTGGTCGTCGATTGAAATGTGCGTCCTTAATATTTAGCATAGACAAGAAATTATGGAAAGTGTGAGTTATTGTAGTCCAAATCTGTATTTGACAGGATAATGTAGATTAATTATTTTGCAAAGCACTCCACTGAAATTCCGAAAGACGGCTTGCTTGCAAGAAGTACGCATTTTGAATCGTAGCGCCATAATGCTGACTGGTTCTTGGTATTGCTTAAGTGGTTTGTGAGGCACTATTGCTCATGTAGGCATTGTGCCTAAAGACGCCGCTTTTCACCGCACTCTAGTTTAATCGTAGTAACGCATCCAGCAGGCCTCCAGATAAAGGCTGTCTTCTCCACCAAGTCAGTGTCTGCATTTGTGCTGTTCATTTGCACTTTTCGCGGTGCTGACTTCAACTTCCCCAAAGCCAAAATCTATGCTCAGCTTTAATGAGCATATTCTCCTGCAATTTTATCAACCCTTTGTGATTGCTTTTGCATAACGCTTCTGAAACCATCATTACAATGTAGTCTTCTGTTTTACAATTCTAGTGTGTCCACCAATAAATCGCTTCAGCCGATCTAACAAGAGCGGAGACTAGAGAAGCTACCTCTGCCTATAGTCAACGTCAACTTCGTCCAGGTACATCGGAGGAGCGAAGAGGTGACATGGCTCTAGAAAAGGCAGATTTTCGTACCCTCCGCAGGTAGCACTGCTGCGTATTGCGTGTGATTTGCATTATCAGTGTAGCACTTGATCCTGGCATATCCACAGTCGTTGCTATNCAGTGTAGCACTTGATCCTGGCACATCCACAGTCGTTGCTATATTTGACTGACTTTGGTGTGCCGTCCCCCCGTCAGTGGATAAAGTACGGCATCAGACAGTATGAGACGACCATTCTTGGCACATTCGCCGTGATGATGGCCAATCGACAGTGGGACATACACATGGAAATGGCATACGGCACAATGTCTGACGATGGGATGCAGAAGGTGGACAATCCCTATCTGCGAAATGGCGGATATCTGTTTCTCTAGGTTACTGGACGGTAGGCTTTGTAGGAAGTTGGTTGATTGGATGAAAGCTGAGTGCAATCGAATCGTGAATGGTCTTGGTTGGGTCGCAGCAAAGTCTTTGATTGCACTCAAAACTTCAAAAGCAGCCAATTTAAGGAGCATCGATGGATTTTTACCCGACCTTTCTGTTGCTGAAGGCCCTCCCTAATGTCGTTTTTCTTCACATGCTTGGTAATGTTTCCTACTCACACACTCATCAGTGAGTGAAAACGGTTCTTAACGCTCACGCACCTGCTGTTTGTCCCTTCGGAATTCTAATAGGCACACACTCCAGCGTGAAACAACGTGCACACCCTTTGCCATCACTGTGTGGTCCACGTGGGGGGTACGGGTGATGTTGAGGGGGAGAACAGAGCATTCCGCTGACCTCGCATCGCCACAGGCTAAGCAACGAAGGCAGACCCAAATGACTTTCTTTTGATTATGTGGACCGATTCTCCATAAGAGAAGAAATTCGAAGGACTTATTTTGAATCTGCCTTTCCCCTCACTAAGTGTTCTGGTCCCGAAACCCTGTCTACTTATAAGTTTATCTGTGGCAAGCCCGAAAGGCTAGCCAAGATCAGTACAAAGTACAAAGGCATTGCGGCATTTGTTTAAGTCCAAACTATCGTAAGTAAGTGCGTTCTGCTAGAATTGTAAGCGAGCGACTCAGGAGGAGTGTGCAAGAATCGGATTTGATTTCCACATTAGTCCTTGATTCCATGGTGAGGCGAAAAGAAGCGTCGAGTCCGCGACTCACAGTCGACTGCAATCAAGAAGAACATGCAATGCGGCGCAAAAATGAAGACAATTACATCCCGGGATTGATCAAAGTTATTACTGAGTAGTCTACCGTCCTTCTGTGCAGAGCATTTGGGAAGAAATTTGGAGCTTGTGCGTCCATCTGTCGCATGCCTTAGCTGCTATCCTCGTCCCTTCATCCGTCTGCCTAGATGTTGCCCTGCACCGCCAAAGCAATCGCATAGCCATCCACACCACACCCTGCAGTGACAAGACGCAGTAGAGCAACAAACGACTAAATGTAATTGTGCCTTCTCACCAACACCATAAATTTGGGAATAGAATCGCCTAATCACATACATACGGCGGTAGAACAGCAACAACAACAGCATCGATAGAACATGTTCTTTATGAGTCTTCGTAGACGCTTGCGCTACTGAAATAGAGACCAACGATGATTGACTAGGTGATTCTGTTTGGATAGATGCAGTTCAGTTGAATACAAGCGTACAACCCACCGAGGATTGCGGCTTGGGCAGTGCTAGTAATGCTGGGCTTATGCTACGTGTGCGCCACCCGTGCACGTCGGTGGAGGCGAGGCTGAAAGCGGTGTCCGTGCTCTCCGCACTCTCACAGCGTGTATCCGCATCGGGAAAGAGGTAGAATACCACCACCTCTTCCTCTCTCTGAAAGAACGCGGTGCTGCTCCCACTGTGTAGAACTCTTCAATCGCCTCACTATCAGCATCTTTGGAGCCTAGTTTAGCACTCGCTCTGTCTACTTCGTCCGGTTGAGCAGCGCATTCTTCCTTACAGCACAGTGTTTGCCGCTAGAGTACCGATGAACTCGCTGACTTTGGTATCGGTGGCAGCTGCAGCGGAAGCCGTGGAAGTGGAATTAAAACCGGCGTGACAGGGGCGTCTTTGTACCCAATGCCCTCGGTGGCATTGATTGGAGTGGCAACAACTCCTGAACCCAATCCAGGCGTAAACGTTCTCCTGCACGGGGAGTGAAAGAGAGGCAGTAATGAGGGAAGGAGAAGGGGAATTAATGGATCTGCCATGCGTAAGCACCTAAAGAGACAGAAAGTGAGCCTTACCAGCTGCAATTGCGGCCCGAGGCCAGCCAATGCGCTAACGCCGAGCCCGCCTCCACTGCAGACAGGCGAAGTAGAAATAGAAGGCTGCAACTAGCAGCTTAAGCACCATTTCTGCCTCCATTTTTGCAGGTTTATCACTTATCATCAGAATGCGTTTGGTTGCGTTAATTGAGAGTGTCGAGCCTGAAGTGACAATTTGAACTGGACGCATCGATTAAGTGTCTCATTGATTACTTCTCTGCCAGCTGTCTTACTTGCTTGCTGTCTTGATATTTTTCATGTCTGCTGGATTGACAGGAATCGATGAGGCTGCATTTGAATTTCTCGCCCCATCCACCTGCCAAGCACCATCCACGTGGTTGGGCGAGGAGGCAGTGAGGTAGTCGGAGCTATCCAATCGCAACAACGTGCCCATGCGCCTGCTGGTGGTGGCTGGCATTGGTGGCCCATCTTCCTGCCCTCTCCCTCCTCCTCACCAATGAGATAGTCCTCCACTTCGAAATTCACTTGCAGGCCTGCGTGAGGGGAAAGAGGTGGGGGAGAAGGAGAAGGAGGGGGAGTAGGGTGGGGAAGAGAAGAGGTTCACCACACACAATGGGTAAGGCAGTAAATGCCATCAATGAATGAACGAACCAATGACTTAATGAATAAATGCACAAATGCATGAATGAAATGGAGAGGCAAAGGAAGGGAGGGAGGGAGGGAGAAGGAGGAGGTAGTAGGGAGGATTGAGGGCAATAGGCATGAGAGAAGTTGAATAAGGTAGACAATACGAAATCAACGTGCTGGCGGATATGGATGACTGCAATGGGGAGGACTGGGATAATGTAGGGGGGGCCAACGACGATTTGGATGGCGGTGAAGGCATCGGCGTCTCTTCTGTCTCCTGCTCCCCCATCTCTTCCTGCACCTCCTCAATTACGATATGCTCGACCTCCTCTGAAATAGACAGTGTTGTTGGCGTCGCTGACGCTGCTCAATTGCACACTGACCATCAGCATGTAGACTCGGTGCTGCACGCAGACAGCGTCGACGAGCCTGAATCAACTGCATGTACCTATACAAGCAGTAGATCAGGTTCATCAGGAACTCTCTCACCGCCCACTCAATATTTACCACTGGCATGCTCGATTGCTATGGACAGAAGATTAACATGACGTGGCTGCAGCAAACCCACCTCAGCGCATGTCAGTGGTAGTGCAAGTGACGTTCAAATGCGATGTGTTCATTAATTTCTCGATTGATTGATCAATTAATTTGGTGGCGAAAATCGATACGACTTGAATGCTGCAGACGGACAGGCAGACAGACGAACGGACAGGAGCAGTAGTAGGCAGGTTTAGGCGGGCCAAGCGCATGAGCAGTTGGTAGTTGGCCGCCTGTGCTTTCATTTCGAGTGTCGTCCAGTTGTTCAGTGCCTCTGGCATTCACACGTGGCATCTGCAGTCGATGCGCAGCAGTGTTGTGAGTGACACCGTCACCCCCAAATTCATCCCCTGCCTCCACATAAACCTGTGTGATAAGAAATGGAAAGTGAACGTAGAGTTATTCAGGGGGCATTAATAATCAGCAAGCAAGGTAATGCAGTGTAGAGCTCACTTGTGACAGCTCAAATGCTTTACTGATTCACACGTTTACTTGCCCAGCTAGACTTGTGTCCTGGCAGGCACATTGTGGTGTGAAAGACCGTGTCCTCTACAAAACACCTTTCACTTTGTTTGGAGGGAAAGCACTTGCCAAGCCAACCGTCATCGAGGTCGGCATCAGGCACTCACGGCTGCAGGTGCCACACTGCCTCCACACACTTCGACTCTGCACTCTCCTCTTTGCTCACTTTAGCAGCAGTGGATAACACATTAACTTACCACTGAGTGTCCACTCACCTCGCGGACATGGTGAATTAATCAGGCGAAGCGAATTGGCGTGAATGCGATCATCGTTTCCCCCGAATCTACTGCCTCCAACACAACGCCTCAGATGCTTGACAAATCACTTCGCATCTAAAGGCAGAAGGTTGATGACAACATTTTGGGCATTTCAAGTGTTACCAAGTCTGAATGCAGCATTGCAGTAAAATTGTAAGCGAAGCAAATTCGCACCAAATTTTGGTTGTGCGTTTGGTAGAAAATGTGAGGCCTCAGTTCTCCCTTTCTTTTTTCAGCATAAATGTTTACTGCATTTGTTACCGTGCACAACTTTATTTATTATCCTTAGAACTTTGGCAAATGATGTGATGCAATGGATGAGGTGTTCTTTAATATTCTAGAGAAGTTATTCTTGCACTTCTTCATACGAGTAAGTAACTGCTGCTCTTGTCAGAGGCGGCGCATTGGACTTGAACGCAGTGCTTACATCGCCATGGTGGTGGTGGTAGCGGTGATAGTTGTGTTGGTTAGTGTCTATTGCCCCTGCTTCCCACTTCGTGGTTGCAATATGGCTTTTGAAGCTTTGCCTTGGACCTTCTGTTTTCGGTTTTGGTCTAACGGGCATCAAAGCTCACGTCCTACACTGGCACCGCATCAACAATCAGCCTGTGCTGTCGGTGTTGGGATTGGCTTGAGTGCGCTGCATTCGCCTATGTCTAGAAGGATGGTCGTAGCAACGGGCGTGAGTCGCCGTCGTCGTTGGTGTATCGGTATGATGTCGATTGAGCGGGATAGAGGAGCAACAAGGCTTGATGGTGGTAGGTGTGTAGTTGAATACTGTCAGCTACTAATGAAAAATGCAGAGCGAACAAGCATTAAGTGAGAGGAGTAAGAAGGTATAGTTATAGGGTGAAAACAGGGTTTTAGAGGAGGATGAGGAGGAGGGAGGAACATGCTGGCCAAGTCGATGGGCACTGTCGTCACCGTTAACGCTGTTGGCATTGGCGTCACCACTTCCCTCGACAAACTTATCGTCTGCAATGCCGCTATCCGCAAGTATGTTGGCTGGCTATTTCAAATCCGATCCTATTAGTCTTATACCTACTTCCATCCCCTCATCCCATCTTCGTGTCCTTTTCTCTGTCTCTCACTCTCTCCCTCTTTCACATGCATTGTTGGCACAGCATTACTTACACACTGACTCAGTATTCGTGATGAATGTTTTAGTCGACGCGATCGGCGACTTAGTGTTATGGGAGAGAAAACGCTGAAGACGCGATGGGTAGAGAGACGGCTGGATGGATGGATGGGTGGATGGATAGATGAAGAGTGAAGAGAGGTAGGTGGTATTCACTCACCCAACATGCTGTCTGGGCTAACGACGCCGCGACTCGATGAGAAGGGTAGGGGAGTATTGTATCCGGCATCCTACCTTTCTTCGAGAGGATCTTGCGATGATGACCCATGGGCGGCTGCTTGTTGTGACTGTAGCCCGTCGTCCCACCCTCCTGTCAGGCACCAACCACGTTGTTGGACGAGGAGGCAGTGAGGTAATCGGAGCTATCCAATCTCAGCGACGTGCTCATGCGGCTGCTGGTGGCTGGATGTGAGTGTTCTTCCCCCTGCTTTGCTCAGCTGCATGTACGCATTCACACAAAAGAGGATGCTCATCAAGGATTACCTCTCCGCTCCTTCACTGTCTACCACTAGCATGATCAAAAGGGCTTTATCCTCTTACTCAGGCCACATGCGCGTGAGATGTGCTTCTTAGCAGCATGATTGTTGGCGTTAAAAATAAAAAATTGATGCAGGGCATCAGCGTTTTCCTTGTTATTTATTTGGAAAGGTACTGACCGGTTCGCTGATTTGTCTGTATGCCTGCTCACCGTGTTTTTTTCAACAGCACGGGGAGCGGTTGCATGCTATTGGTTGTCAGGGTCCGTAGGTGCTTGTTTCGTACTCGGCTGTGTGGTAAGTGAAATGTGATTGTGCTTGTGCATCAGCATCATCATCAATGGTCATTGTTACTTGGCTTTGAGAGGATCACGGAGAAGGTAAAGAGCCTATTACTGCTTCCAAGAAGGAAAAGCTATAATGCAGGTGTGTATGCTCATAGGTGAATGGAGTGATGGATGAGGACTATGAGTTGTGAAGGAGTAAGCGGAGTAGCGAAGTAGTGTGCTGAACAGATGTGGTTGTGTGCTAGGAAATTATGGAATGGGAGTGAGGAAGCGAGAAGCCTTCGACGAACACTATTCCATCTTCGGAGGAGAGGAGTACCCTCTGAAACAGCACAACCCTCATCACACCTCCCCATATATCATACCATCAATGAGGAGTGCCCACTACCTGCTCCCACGACACTCATTCTACCTGAGGGACAGCAGAGTTTAGCGCCCATTTCAATAGATGCGCCAGAGGACGAGACTGAACGAGAAGCACGAATCTAACCACTCCAGTCGCGTTTAGCACACACACTTGCCTGCCTATGTAGGCCAGCAAGCAGACTCATTCCTCTGACATGCCAAGTGGATGACTGACTTCTCACCCGCCCACCTACCCACCCACCTTCTTGCCATGGCAAACCTGAACGAATGGGTCTCATCTGGTCAGGTGCACCCAAGTCCATATGCCGTTCCCACTTAAGATTTAGGCAACAAATATGATCTGATAGGTGCAGTCATGGAATGGACAAAAAAATACGGAGACGTTAAAACAGATTCGCCCTATGCCCACCTCCTCCTTTGTGCAGTAAAGCCTAAATATGGACTTGAGCTGACACCATTGCCAACTTTAGTGTAAAGACGCCGCTTTTGTTATTGAACCTCTTTTATTTGCGCTTGGAGTGGGTTAATGCCTCATCATCAGCAGCGCGATCATTTCGAGGCGCTAGCATTGTGGCGACCGCCAGATGTGATCATGGAAATGAGCTACACCTCCCCTCAGTCACACAAACCCTCGCTCCGGGAGAACAAAAAGACACCATACTCCAGCAGACTATATGTCCATCACACACACCGATGACTCGGCGACGATACGACCGCGGGACATCCGAGTGACCCCAACACCAAGACCAATAGGCATGCAAACAAAAGACCAACGCATCACACAATCCTCGTCTCCTCCCTCCGGCGTCATCCTCAGTGCTGCCTTTAATCACTGTACCGCATTTGCAGTCACCTTCTCCTCCCACTCCTCCTTATTCCCTGCGGTGGAAGTGGATTCCGTGGGGCAGGGCCAAATGTCCTCACCATCACGCTTCCCATAGATAGTGGACGAAGTACTGACCTAAAAGCAAAAACCGAGTCAAACATCCATCAACGACGTTTGGCCCTCGTGATTAACATGGTTATAAAACAATTGAGCCCTGACACGATCACCAGTCTCCAATCTTCCGCCGCATCGNGGATAGTGGACAAAGTACTGACCTAAAAGCAAAAACCGAGTCAAACATCCATCAACGACGTTTGGCCCTCGTGATTAACATGGTTATAAAACAATTGAGCCCTGACACGATCACCAGTCTCCAATCTTCCGCCGCATCGCCAGCTTGCAACGACAAACCCAACCCCTTGCCTTCCATGGCGCCCATCCACTCAGCACCGTCAACTGCCAAATGGCCTTTAAAAAACACACACACACAAATCCTCAAATGACACGATTTAAAATTCACTCTCTCTCTCACTGCAACACATCTATACAAACAAATCGCACGAGTCAATAATGCGATGAACTGGATGCAAAATGAATCTAGGAAGCAAGGCGAACATGCAGTAATTGGACATTTCCAGTTTCACCTGCAAACAAATAACCCGCCATCTAACATATCACCAAGACAACTTCAATCGAGCCCCTCCACAACTGCTCAGCATAACGAACAAATGCGAAAATGTGTTGCTCTTGCACATTCAGTAAAAAACTCAACGTCAGCACACCCCAATACACACAAGTGTGCACGCGACTACAAATAGGTTCCATGTATTGTACATAGGCGATGTGAAAAGAAAGGATGACAACAGCATAACAGTGCATTTGCATGCAGCAACAAAATAAGTGGACAGTGAAATGAGAGGCATGCACCTTCAACAGCAAAACCAAACAAACCCGAGTTCACGAAAGGATCCCCACTAGATCTGGCTTTTTGACACTCCTCCTCATTTCCGCATTTCTAGCGTCAACGCAGTTACCACCACAATACACTATCCTTCTCAACGAGACAACAAACTTGCTTATCACTTCAACTCCAATCTCGCACTCGTCTCGTCTCCTCGGCATGCACCCACGCCATCACCTCATGCTTGTGCCACAAAAGTGACACCCGTCACATCGCCACGCCATCTACCACACCGCTATCGTACATATCGAGATCCACATTGCAGGACAAATGAGAGTCCTCCACGAGAAACTCCAAAATCTCTCAATGTCCACCATTCCACAGATTCACCAAGGCCTCCCCCGCCACCACACTAAGCCCACAGCATCTGAAAAGGACAAGGTGCAAAAAGCAAAAATCACGATGCTTCAATGTCCAAGTCACCACAAAACTAATGTACACAAAATTGAGTACGAAAAACAAAATACTCATTAAGTAATATCCCAACACCACTTCAAGTTGCAGTCTGCACAGTGATGCAAAACGCGTTCTGCAAGCACAATGTCAGCAGAACATCGTGGTGTTTAAGCCCACGAATAGTCAAGGTACGAAGCCTTCCACATCCATCATACGTACTCCACCAAAAGGAAAAATGGAGCAATCCTGCTACCATAAAACTGCACGGAATCCTTGACCAAATGAAAATGTGGCAAAGGCTGGTAAGTGCCAATCACCCATATCAGATAAATGTGTGGTGCAACAGATAAGGCGAGATTCGCATTCACAGCTGTTTGGCAATGCCACCATCCCTTGCCGATAAAGCTCCATTAAAAACATAAACCCGGGCAAAATATAGGTCCAGTACATCATTCATAGAAAGAAAAGCTCAGCACTCACTTACATTCCCCAACCTTAACATAGGCAAAGCCCTTCAAACCGAGACACAAATGCAAATGCAATCACCAAAGTACCTACAAGGGAACCCGGGTTTTACGTCGACCGCGTGAAGAGCTGTGCCACCTAACAACTATGCTCCGTTATTGCTTGTCATCGGAATACACAAGCAACGTAAAACAATTCGTTCACCCTGGCAATCGCAATTAAAATGTAAATGTTTTACAAAAGCTCTAATGAAACTAGCAGGTAAGCATGCATAAGTGTGCACATTTATGCGAAAGTTTGAATAAATCAGAAAATAAAACAAAAACAAGCATTTAGAAAGCAAAAGGGAGTAAGACACTGTAGCCTTTCAAGACTTCCTTGAATACAAAAAGAAGCATAATGCTATTGCAGAATACACATGTTTAGAAAAGAGATGAAAGGGGGCTGCCGGCATGGGCTGGAGGCCAGCCTCCTCCCTCCACACTCTCCCAGGCTAGGGCAATACGGCCACCTAAGTGACCGAAACTGGCAATCAGATCAAACAAGGCACTACAGCACTATTGATCCAAAAGGCAGCTGCTGTGCACAAATGCGATTTTAGTGAATTGTACACGACAGGATCTTAAGGCATTAGAGTCGATCGCGTGTCACGCAGCTATACAGTGGTTGCAGTGCACAACTTGCAAAGAGGTCTTTAAAAAAGCCTAGTCATTAATAATCAGGTTCGTTTACAGTAGCCATTGGGGCATGGCAGAGGCGTTTGTGTAGTGCATAGGACCGCTCCATCTGACCCGACAAGAACCGACATGGGAGTTCCTCAATTTGCACTTCTACAAGGAAGTGCATTTTGCTCTGACTTGTGTAGTGTGTCGCGAAGTGAGAACATCAAAATGTCTACAAAATTATGTTCAACGATATGCCGCGATGTCCTCTCATTATTTCCTTCTTTCCAACAGGCGGTAGAGGGTGAAGGCTGAAGCACCGACTGCTGTGGCCCATGATTCACTAATCAGAGTAACTTCACAAATTTAACGTCAAAACAGAGTGCACCACAATGGTCGAATCAGCGGCCCTACATTTGCAACCGCATAAACACGTCAGAATACACTTTCCTCTCTCCTTCCCGTTTCACCACTGCTTACAGATCGACACCTCATTCCTCTTTTCTTTTATTCTGCCTAGTAAGGTAGTGTGGGTGATTCTCCTCATCTCCTTCCGCCCCCTTTGTTTGCACCACGATGCACCAAATTCGGCCAAGGCAGAAATGCACAAGGGCAGTGATGTCTGTCCTCACAAATCCACCCACGAGGAATGCTGCGTCTGAAGACAACACCAGATGGCTTTGCGAGACACCACGCGACACGTGCTACCAATCGATTCACGCGTGTCAGATTCGAAGAGTTCACTCACACAAGCAACCTTCAGACGTGCTCCTCCACGCCTTGTCTCGTCTGCAATCATTCATTCTGCTTCGCGCTCTCGCTCCTACCATTCAGTCAATTGTCAGTGCCTCCCTCCCACTTCGTTTTCTCCTCACCTTTGGCCCTCTTTCCTCCCTCCATCTCTATCTCCTCGCCACTCCCTACTTCCAACTCCCCGCAATTACAGAGTTGTCAGGCGCCAAGACATAAAAGTCGTGGAAATAAAGGGTAAATTATGCTACCAAACCCTCCTCTTCGTGTCCCGTCTTCTCCTCCCTTTCCCTTACTTTGGTTGTCTGCGTCAATTCAATGCTATCAAATCAAGCAACCGGTGTAAGTCACAGGGAATGGAAGAGCTTTGTTTGACGTCTTCGAATGCGCCGCTGAACAAGAAACCCAAATCCCTTCCATTAAATCAATCCCTTTGCATTTCACTTAGTCACATGGCTAGAGGAGTGGGTAAGTGAATCAGGCCAGCAATGGATGGAAGAAAGAGGGAAAGAAGTGAGGCGCGCTGCATCACAGCACTGCAGCGACACATCCTACAATGTCTATTCCCAATCCTCCTCTGCATCTATCTCAACTATTCCTTTGTCCCTTTCAGCCGAATATGCATGTTTCTTTGCATGCACCGCTAGTCTTCGTTGAGCGATGCAACGATTCGTTCAAGCGTCCCTTCGTCAACTCACCACGGGAGCCAACCAACTGAGGCCTTCTCATTCCATCAAATGCTCTGTGGAAACGGATAAATATTAGCGTAACCTTGCCGCCGAGCTATCACAACATCCTTCTACACAATGTGAGTCACCTCATTGGGTCGTCTCAACACAAGTTCGTCGCAGACTACACTTGTCCATATTCAACGATCAGGCAACAGTCCCGATATCTTGCAACCTCAGCAAATGAGGACCACGCAGTGGTCTTCTAGGCACCACAATTAATTCCAGCACACATTGCATTAGCAAAGAAAACAGGATTCCACTGGTAAGAAGCGACCGACCAATGCGAGTCTTCAACTTCCTCCAGCTAGTTCAAAAAATGAGAAAAAAAAACAAATATTTAGGCAAAATTTTAGTGGCTGCTCGTTTGCCAAATAAATGTCAAGTTTAACGTTATCAACATTTGTAATAGAAAAGGAAAGAGGACTTGCAGTTCAAACAACAGGACAACAACGAGCAAATGAACAGCTTGTACTCCAGATCCTACCATCCCCTCACATCACTCGTCTCCACCACCTACTGCGTCTGCACTCTCCACATCACACTGACCAACTGCGGCCTCACCAACTTCCAAAGTCGCAACGAAAGGCACCAAGACAACAGCTGTGGCGGCAGAACCATCAACGTCGGTGACAGCATTCGCATGCCACTCATCAACGTCACCTAAAACAAAAAAGGCACAAAAGAAGTGGACTTGGAGGGCAAGAGTTTTCAATGGAATGAGGAATTTGGCGCATAAGAGACGCACAATGGGAAAGACGAGGCCAGAGATGCGCTGCTCGTGCACCTCCGCACAAGAGACGACGTCACCTGCGTGAGCGCTAAGTGCAACACTGTGGAACAGGCGATTGACATGTCAATGCGATTGTTGGCCATACCCACTTCACGGTCCTCGTGATAATACTGCATCAAGCACCTCGAGGTGGTTGTTGAGACGTCTTGCTCCAATCCTCACGTGTCGGCCACTGCCTTTGCCGCATCACACACTCCTTGTCTGTAAGGAAAGCGCAGATAATGGTCAAGTTGAAATTACTGGTTAATGATGAATAAAGGCAGTGAGTGAAAATGACAGCCGAGATGGTAAAAAACTCGTAATAAGGCACTGAAGTGCAGCCATTAACTCCAAAGCAAGAATAACTAATCATACAAATAATAGTAACATTAATTCACTATTAGAAAATCGGTGTTTGTACATAAAGACCATCATGCGGACATCTTTCTGAACTCAATATGTAGAGTGGCCCAACGTTCGTGCCTAACTTCCCCACCGTGTGCGAACCAGGTGCAAGGCTTTCATTTCATTCTTCGAGGCAGAGCCTCTGGCAGAGATGATTGACATTCGAAGCGATTGGTAGCACTTGATAATTCTTGTGGTCATCTTCGCCTTGCAGTAATGACTTCGGCGAAACTACACGGACAACCACTTCTTGGAGGGAAGTGCCAATTCAACCCACCAACTTCCTCCCAATTGAAACCACTACCCTATTTATAATCCTCCCCTCACTCCGTTCCCAAAACAAGTGGCGCATTATGAAAGATCATGAAACACCAGGTGCCAATGACAGCCCCAATAGAATCCAACCGATACACAGGGAAGAAAATGAACTAATCGCAACTCACACTACTGTGATAGCGCTCCACAGAAGAAAATATAAGCCCTAAGCCTTGCACAGGCTCGTCCATGCTCAGCACAAGCAACATCCACCAAATCGCATAGTAGGTTACAGAAAAGCGATGAACTCTCAGAACATGACTTCGCTCAGCCCAGATGTCCTCCTGTTTGTAGTCGTCACAAAATTCTTTGCATAAAAAATGTCCTCATCCACCAAGAAAACTCCCACGTCTATCTCACTGCTCTAAACCCATCCGACATGTTGACAGCACTTTAAATCAATCAATGTCAACAAACAAACAAATAGGATAAACACGTTCAGGAATGGGTACTAGACCCATTTGAAATAATCGGCACACTAAATACATGTGACTTTGGTAGGTGGGGGATGAACACTTACTGTAGCTCCAGCCCGACCACAGATTCACCAAGACCTCAGCTACACGCACCACCGAGAAAATGCACGTGGTGGGATCCCATTTCGTGACACCTTTAGTCTCGCCAAGGACGCAAAATTGTGAGCGTTCGCCTTCACCCACATACCCGATGTCATGCAACCGCAGTTCTCCGCCGCCTCATGGAGGCAGTGCTCGATGAATCACACGTTGTCAAGTTGACCACCAAGCCTCATGATGAAAGGGTGCGAAGTCTTTTGGTGCACAGGAGACATTCATTCACCTTATCCTTTGCAAATGAAAAAAATAAGGGTAATATCCTTTTTAGAAGAGAAGAAATTGCGTCTATGTGCGGAAATCATTCCAACTCTCCAACCAACATAGCCACTTTTGTTACAGCATTGACCAGCTACTGCCGAAGGCACGTGGCTCATCCGGAGAGAAATTAAATTCCCACATGAATATGCAACAAAACATTAATATGCGAAATTCGCATCTCCTCTCACATCTACAATCGGACGATTTCTAATCCTATGCCATCAGTCGATGAAAAGGTGAATGGGTTGCATCCAAACCGGTTCGCCGCCTTCGCAAGAATCACAATTCTTCATTCACTCACCGAGGTCAGCATGCAATTTCTCGTTTCCACTTGCCATTGAAGTCACCAATTTCNTTTCCCTACCGACTATGGCAAGTGCAAGGAAGCCCTACGAAGCGCACTTTTCAGCCCAACAATGTGCTAGAGGCCACAATTTGGGGTAGGGATTCACAGCACACAATTGCTGCACTATCCGGTACAATAAATACATGCAAGTTTGGTAGGTGGGGGATGAACACCTACTGTAGCTCCAGCCCGACCACAGATTCACCAAGACCTCAGCTACACGCACCACTGAGAAAATGCACGTGGTGGGATCCCATTTCGTGACACCTTTAGTCTCGCCAAGGACGCAAAATTGTGAGCGTTCGCCTTCACCCACATACCCGATGTCATGCAACCGCAGTTCTCCGCCGCCTCATGGAGGCAGTGCTCGATGAATCACACGTTGTCAAGTTGACCACCAAGCCTCATGATGAAAGGGTGCGAAGTCTTTTGGTGCACAGGAGACATTCATTCACCTTATCCTTTGCAAATGAAAAAAATAAGGGTAATATCCTTTTTAGAAGAGAAGAAATTGCGTCCACATGCGGAAATCATTCCAACTCTCCAACCAACATAGCCACATTTGTTACAGCATTGACCAGCTACTGCCGAAGGCACGTGGCTCACCTGGAGAGAAATTAAATTCCCACATGAATATGCAACAAAACATTAATATGCGAAATTCGCATCTCCTCTCACATCTACAATCAGACGATTTCTAGTCTTATGTCATCACTCGGTGAAAAGGTGAATGGCTTACATCCAAACCGGTTCGCCGCCTTCGCAAGAATTACAATTCTTCATTCACTCACCGAGGTCAGCATGCAATTTCTCGTTTCCACTTGCCATTGAAGTCACCAATTTCCCTACCGACTATAGCAAGGGAAAGGAAGCCATACGAAGCGCACTTTTCAGCTCAACAATGTGCTCGAGGTCACAATTTAGGGCAAAGATTCACAGCACACAATTGCTACACTATCCGCTTTCAGTTCCCTCGGCTCAATTTACGCTCTCCCCCAATCATTATCATACAACCACAAACGCCACCTCTGATTCGTCTGCAATGGTTCGACCACCCTCAAGTGGCGAACCCATCGATTTGATTTGCAGCCTCCTGCCCACAAATGAAAAACTTCAAAAAAGAGTAGAAAAATCCGACCCTTCAACTTTCATCATAATTCGCAAGTCTTGGAACAGCTACGATTAGCACACATCGTCCCCATCCAAAATGCGCTCAAGATGACTAGACGCAGTCCACATCACCACTTAATTAAATAAGTTAATAGGATTCGAGCACCTCACCACGAGCATTACACTAACCACGAATTCAGCACGTCGCAAAAGTCGCTAGCCACATTTGCATGCCAATAATATAGGTGTACTTGTGCTGCGCATAAAATAGGCTAAAACTTACATACCTGGACTGAATAGCACAAACTGCAAACGACGCACAACAATCACCGCACCGCAGCCCATCCTTTCATATGTGCCGCTAAATGCATGAGAGGGTATTAAGTATGAAAAATGCAAATAAGTGGTACATAGATTGTCGTCGAATTCAGGAACCATACATGTAAAATACATAAGTTCTGCGCCCAAAATGAGCAATAGTTCTTGGATATGCAGTTTTGTAAGGCATTTGTGCAAGATTTTACACAAGGTCTTACATTCCTAATAATTCGATAAATAAGTTATTAATAGCAAGTCTTTCTTTAAGTATCTACTACTAACCAATAATTTGCTGCACAAATTTTGGATGCAACTTGATTAAAGTCAAATTAGTCGAAAGTGATATAATGGTGTGATATTTGTGTTTATTTAAACCCCTCTTGTAGGCGAGAGACAGGAGCACAACTTAACTATCTCAACGCCGACAAAGGCCTTTCTACAGCCCACTGCTTATACACCATCAACTCACCGTTTTGTCGAAGACTCACTTCCAATCATGGTGGTTGTTGGGGACGCGATGGCACAGTCGATTACATGGGCTCTGTTAACCAAAGCAGAGGATGGCGTTCGCGTTATACCACGCGAATCAAATCTAACATAACTCATGCAATTTCTCATTGGATGCGAGATTGCCTAATAGAGCACGTAATTATCAACTCAGCTGCAAAATTTGCGCAAGTAGTGTTCGTCAAGCTACTCAACTTCCATGTAGGCTCTGTTAGAGCTCAAATTTTGCGTAAGCAAAATCGAGATCGCGCGAACCTATGATATTTCGAACTAGCCTGAGCCAAATTATTGCTTTTACTGCCTAAAAACTGTGTGAGTACTATGAAGTACCATGGCAACTCAAAATGCAAGCGCATAAATAAAAACCTATTTTTAGTGCAAAGGTAGCAATAACAAGTGATAATAAATTGGAGAGCAAACTGAAATTCACTCACACCAACTCCTGTTATAATGTTGTAAGGGAAATTCAAAAGTCTTTACCACTTTGTTTACTTTCAGCTGTAGCCACCTTTCTCTCACCAGCCTGAACATAATTTCCCATACACAGATGGTGATTGAATTTCCCACTGCACTTGACGTACACACACACACACACACACACACACACACACGTACCGTTAGAATTAGGAGTAGCTGAAACCGAGTCACAGGCATGACTTATGTTTGACATTCGTGTAACATCTTCATGAACTCATTATAAGCATAGCCGTAACTCGGCATGACGTGCCATCGTTGTTTCTATTTCCTAGTCTCCGTCGTTAGCCAGTCATGTATTTTACTAGCTAATTGGGAAACAGCCATTAAAAAGACGGAAGTTTCAGGTGTCTGGTTGTCTACTGGATCAGGAGCCTAACTTTGATGGCAATTTAATTAGTGCTTCAATTTCTTAAGACAACGTTTGATCCATTCACCTTCTACTTATGCCTAAATAAGTAGAGCAGTGCTAGTTAGTTAAAAAGGGCGGTAAATGATGGCATTAAGGTCTCTGAAGTAGGCAAAAGCCGTTCCTGTCATCAGAGTAAGAAAGTCAGCCATGCTACCACTGTTGCACCAACACTGATGATCCGGACCTTGTTTTAAAATGTGTTTGTGCTCATTCATCATGTCGATACGGTAGGTCTCAGTTAAAAATAGGTCTAGTCCTCAGCGAGGTATTTATTCGTAGTTAAGACGTCGATCAGCAGAACTTCTCACAAGCATGCCTAGGCGATCATGGTACAGCTTTGTGTGGACGTAGTAATGCCTGTCTCAAAGTCGTTTATTTGGATGTTAGTGGATCGTCAGTTAAAAAAAGGAATTAGTAGCGGCTCGGCTTTAATTCATGATAAAAAACTCGGCAACGTAAGCCATTCCTTATCACCAATCAGATTTACCATATCATTTGGTACAGTATTGCCTTGTGCACCCATCACGTTGTTCGCTTCATCCTTCTTCACCACTCATTCTGCTACATCGCTCTGACAGCGCTTATCTTTCTCTTCCCTTCAATCACTCAGTGCGATTCTCATCACATTCCCTTTCCTACCTTTGTAATGCATGAGTAGAACCACAAAGCTGTTTAATTTGATTGGTGAAGCACACCTATCAGCGTCTCGCAACGATTTGTGATCTTGTGTGATTATCTGACTGATGCTTGAAGCTCACCTCATTGGAGCTCCTGCAAGGAATGTCGCTTGTGTGATCTGCAAACGGAGTGCTCGCTCGAGCCAGAACTGACTAACTCGTGACTGGGGAGGGCTCCGCGTCGACGCGGCAGAAGTGTGCATTGGCATTTCTCTGCATGCGTGCGGGTGCGTGCGTGGATGGAAGCAGAAATGACGTCCATTTTGCCGAATCAAGGCTTGCAATCTGCAGCCACCTTCTCACTCATCTGCATGGGTCGACGTGATACGAAGGAAAAGTAGTCCATCAACCACAACTACTGCCTATCTGCCCTCCTTTCCACGTCGTAGCTAAAAGAGGACAAAACATGCCTCAACGTGAGCTCATCCAGCTCTCAACAGGTTCAACATCTGGGCTTCAACAAGGAGTCACAACGCTTCGAGGCTGACGGTGTGCGTAATGAGATCGTTCAAGCTTCCCTCGATTTCAGCGATCTCAAAGATAAAGTAAAGACAGAAGCTGATGAGCAGTTCGTGGTAGACTACACCTCGGAGAATTTTGGCATGACAAAGGTAAGCAAGGTGACGCAATGCACTTTACTTTGTTAATTTCCAAATCGCCATTTATGGAATCATCAGCACATACAACGAGCACATGCATTCTTCTTCTCGTGAGGAACATTGTCTAGCCGTACTCTTACTCAAATCACCAGCTTCAGTAGCATCTCCCAACCACGAACTAGAAGCGATTAGCAGAAGTGACACGAAAGGTGCAATAATGAAACTCACGATACAAAGTGGAAGCCCGTTGAATTTGATAGTGAAGCATTGCAGTTCCTGCAAGATTTTGTCAAGAGTAAATTAGACACAAAGCAAACGGTGAAAGAAGTACAGGAACAGCAGATTTTGTGAGGAATAGGCTAGCGAATGCAATCAGCATTAAATTCCACTTTCATCTAGTGGTTTTGCTTGAGATCGACGTCTATAATAACAGCATCAATTTGTTGTGTGTCCTCGTTGAAGCCAAGATGCAGCTCATGATGGAAGGGTCCGCGCATGATGACAGACCTCCTCCATCTCTCCTACGAGGAAAGAAAAGTAGTAAGCAATAGTTGGAGAGTTGAACTATTGACTACCTAATTTCGAAGTGGCACTGCTGCTTATTTGGTGAGTGAGATGGTGGATACAGATTGAGTGCCCTGATTTAGCGGAAGGAGGCACTTAAATTGGATGCGAGCCGTGCACACACACGCGCGTCTTCTTCGCGAATTCGGAGCCTCTCTTAAGGTACGACTGAATAAAGTTAAGTGCGGGAAGTGGAGTTGTAGACTGTGTGGGAGATATCCCATGCTAGAGCACCAATGAGGGAGGCTCGAGCACTTAAGGCGCTGGCAAAATAGTCGGAGAGAAAACGGTCCAGAGGGTGTGTAGCTGTGTGATAACGAGAGATGTGTCAAGTCAAGTGAGTTGAAAGCGGTATCATAGCTGGTGCATCAATGCATGTTTGAAGCGAAGAATGGAGAAGAAGCTGAAGCGAAAGCGTGAGTCTAGCAAGCTTGCAAAATAATCAACGTCTACAGAGCGTCCAGAGGCGATTGAAGTGGATGCAATCTGATGATTTGTGGGAAATTCTAACACAGTAGTAGTGTTTGTTCCTTCTGCCACCCGACGCCCTCACCAGCCTGCAGTCAATTTGCAGTAAAATCTCTAGGTGTCCTCACGACCTTTAAGATTGCCTGAGAATCAGCACTCTCCCACACACATTGAAGCACCAGCGGAGATGACGAAGGTGTCACAAAGTTGGTGAATTGGGAGACTCCATTGGAATTGCATCCACTTTTACGTTGCCTTCGACGATGGCCATGCTCTCACGCCTGTCTCCACTGCCTAAACGGCGTGTTTGAAATTGACGAAACGAAGGAGGTACGATGATTTTGTGAATGTGTGCAAAAATTGTTTTGTTATTGTGTCGCGGCAGAAGGTACGAGACGGGTTCCATTGTTGCGGGTGCACGTGGGACCGCCTACTGGAGCATCTCTGCTATATAAACCGCTCCTGCCTAGACAAGATACTCCATACGCTGCCAAGTGGGTGAGGAGTTCTGACAACATAGAACGTAAATAATGTGACCCTTCAAACACTCGCATTGAGCCTACATGAAACAAAATTCTACCTGATACAGTCAGAGATAGAGATCAGGAATCGACTAAAACATTTGTTACAGCTAATGTGAATAAAAAATAACAGTTCGACTGAAAAAAGGCGAACCTCTCTCCTCATTCTCCTCCTCGATTTGTGACGAGTATTCAAAGCTGATTTGTAATTAACTTTCTGCGGTTCAAATCCCAGGTCCCCACTGCTTCAATGAACTGCTGCAACAGAGCCCGTCACCGGTTAGTGTGGGACTTCCGTTTTCCTATGACACATGTAGGAGTAAGTAGACTTTTCAAATGTACTGTATTTGTATTTGGAATGAATGGTTTTGTTCCACATTGCAGCAGATGGTAAGAAGAACAACATTTGTGTTGAATGTTGCATGTGTTGATTGCTCACAATCCCACTCGATCCCACCTCTGCTGACAGTTACTCGAAGGTTGAGAGCAATCAGCATCCACTTCGTTACGTCGAGACATTTGCCACGCATACAGGTTTGACTACGCAGTCCTCAGCATTGGACGAGAAGCCTTCAGCGAATGCGCGCCAACCTTCGAGAGAGAAGAGTAGCCTCTGCGCCAGCACAACACTCATCACACCTCCTCATTTATCACGTCACCAATGAGGAGTGCAAGGGACAGCAGAGCCTAGCGCCCATGTCAACGGGTGTGCTGGCGACGAGACTGAACGATGAATGGTATGTGCAGATGGCATAAACGGTTTCAATCCTCATTACGGCAGAGAGTGGTCACTAAGCAGATGGGAAGATTGGAATGAAGAGCAACGGTTTTTGAACATGAAGGTAGCCTAGTACAATGCATTGAATTGCTCCCAGGTGTTCCTAATGGGAACGTGGTATCTGGCGGATGGAAGGGAGCAATACGTGGAAGACATGATTTCAAAGGCTGTGCGACACTAAGCGGAAGGATACAAAATGCAAGTGCCTCAAATTATTTGATTGCTACCATGAAGTTGACCTTTCCCTCTCATCTTTAATGTTTGTTAGGATGATCATTCATCCATCCATTCAAAGCACTTAGACTCTTCAAAAATTGTTTTTAGTTCTCTATGAAGTAAAATATGCTTAGTGCTACCTAGAATGGTTTACTTTCAGCAGGTCTCAACGTCTTTGTTTGGTACATTTCTCAAGTCAATTTATTCATGAATCGTTGCCGTTCACACGACCTGTTGGGTTCAGTTATGAGTGCAATATGCACGCCGCATTGAAAACGAGCCTCACTGATCAACCCTCACTTTCAGTTGAGCAGCCTCAACAATCTGTTAGCTTTATAGGCAGAATGCAAATTTAGCCCAAATGCGAAGACATAAAACAGAATCATCTGCGGCTATTGTTTTTAGGATAGTCGTGTATTTACTGGTGGATAGTTGGGGCATCATCCAACCGGTTAAGGCAAGTGCATTTCTTTGCAACCGCTACTTGAACAGTGTCCTTCCGCCTTAAAAATATCACACTGTAGGATCCAAAGGGTGGTCACTCACATCCTCCTCGCAAATGAAATTGAAGACTGTTTTACCGAATCGCAAATGACCAAGTCAGTCGACACCGCCTTGGATCTTTCACTGCTGGTGATTCGTGCGTGTACGTTTGCACTACTTAATCTCACTAGCAAGGTTGTATCTCCGTAACCGGCAGAGTGAGAATGCAAGAGGAGGATAAGTCTTGTAGGAGCACTTGAATCACTTCTTTTAAGCTGGACATCACTGAATTTTATCGCATCAAGCACCAACTTCTGCAAGTAGTGGGCTAAGGATTGCCTGAGTTTCTAAATCGGAAAGCTAAACTGGACGAAGGGAGTGAGAGTGCTAGTACAGAGGCGAGTGGAGCCACACATGCGAGCCCTTTTCGAGCAGGACCCCAACAGTCGCCTACTTGCTTGGTTGGCTTGAAAGATTCGGACATTATTCACTTGAGAAGCATTCATTAACGAAGTGGATGGGGCCAACAAGCTACAATTTCTCAAGCCGTCAGACCCCAATTGAGACGTGCACGCTTGCATGCAAACAGGCAAGCAAGTGGGGACCAACTGCTGCGGCACGAAAACATGAATTGAATCTTGAGCCAAAGCGGTTATCCAGCACCTACAATATGAGTTGAGGAGGAAGAGGGGAAGGAGGGCTAGGAGAAAAGAAGAGAGCGGGACTCAATTGACGGTTCCAGTGGCCGATTTGGCTGTTCGTGAACCTGAATGCCACGATGCTCCGTCGATATCACCTTCGCGGAACGTGCTTTGGGTCACTGTGCAGGCCGCAACTCGTAGCGGGCTTGGCTGTGTCTTTCTGAGCTGTTTTCCGATCTACGCTTGTGTGTTGTAGTTTTGCAGTGAGTTAGGCATTCATGCACGGGATTTTTCACTTTTTGGTTTTTGCACTTCTCAGATGCTGCAAACTTAGTGTGTGGTGAAGCAGGCCATGATGAATCTGTGGAATGGTAGACAGTGAGAGATTTTCAAGTCGGTCGTGGAGGGCTCCAATTCGTCCTGCAATATAGATCTCGACATGTGCGACACCGGTGTGGTAGATGGCGTGGCGGTGTGATGGGTGTCGCTTTTGTGGCACAAGCGTGAGGTGGTGGCATGGGCGCATGCTGGTGGGCGCGTGCTGGGCAGACGAGACGAGTGCGAGGTTGGAGTTTAACCGATAGGCAGGCTTGTTGTTGTGTTGAGAAAGGATGGTGAATTGGGGTGGTGATCACAACGACGTTTATAAAGATGGAAATGAGGAGGAGTGCCATGAAGCCAAGTCTATTTTGGTTTGTTTTCCAAGAGATCGAGTTTGTTTAGATTTGCTGTTGATAGGCTGTTTTTCACACTGTCTGTGTATAACAAGTGAAACCTGCTTGTTTACACTCGCGTGCACGTCCGCGTGTATTGTGGTGTGCTGCCGTCGCGTGTTTTAGTGAATGTGATGTGGGGAAGGAAATTGGACAAGCTTTTATTGTGCAAGAGCAGCCCTTCTGTGCATTTATTCGTCATGCTGAGCAGTCGTGGAGGGGCTTGATTGAAATTGTTTTAATGGTTCGTTAGGTGATGTGTTCTTTGGCTGAGGGAAGACCAAAGCTAATGAGGCTGATTCGTCAAGAAATTGGGCATATCTGCCTAGCATGTGGCTCTAATTGGTGCTAAAGACAAGATAGGTGAAAAGTGAGGGAAGAGTGGGGTATTTTGGGTGGGGCATAATGCGATAAGCGTGGAGACATTGGTGAGCAGCACCAGATGTCAAGTTTGTCCTCGAAAATCGCACTTTGCACAAGGAACTTGTGATCACAGTGGTCGTCTGCTAAAACATTGTTCGTCTGCTGAAAAAGTTAGTCAGAGAGGGATGGTGGGTGATGGCGGTAATGGGCAATCTTATTGACGAAGACTCACTCCGCTGCCACCGTCACTGCTCACAATGCTGGTTAATGGACGCTTGTCAACGTAATCGCAGGATCAGCAGACTGCCATAGGCATGCATCATTGTCGACGGTGACAGCGAAGAAAGGGAATGGAGTGACTTAGTGACTGAAAATGTCCAATTACTGCACGCTTTACTTGCTTCCATAGCATGATGTCAAAGGTGATGCTCGAGTAGGGCTGTTGGGAGGATGGTTGGTGGGCTTGTCAGTCGCTCACCAACTTGAGCGATAGCTAATTAGGGCCCGACATTCCTTTCAACTACGTAGTTGGTCAGCTGGCTGGCCAGTTGAATGATGGGGCAACAAACAGTGAATAGGACAGTCTAGTCGAATGAGTGAGGAGCAACAAATGAACCAGTGTCTCGAGTAGGTGAGTAGTCCATTGCCACCGTCCCATCTGGCAGTCAGTGCGTCGGGAACTTATCGAACCAATCGCACTGTTAATGATGAGGCTTTATCTCACTGCGACCACGACTGGAAACGTTTAAATGACAAAAGCGGTGCTCCACCACCCAAGTTGACAAGGGTGACTACTGAGGGAGGGGAAATGGTGTGCATGGGGCGAATCCATTTTAGTGCCTCTGCATCTTTGACCATTACAAGAGGTCGCGTCTCTCAGACCATGTTTGCTGCCAAAATTGCAAGGTAGAACGTCAAATAGATTTGGATGCACCTGACTAGGTGAGAACCATTTCTTCAGGTCCGCCACGGCGAAAAGGTAAGTGAGTAGGTGGGTTGGTGAGGAGTCAGTCACCCACTCAGATTATCAGACGAATGAGCTTGCTTGCTGACCTACATGGACAGGCAGGTGTGCGTGGTACACGCGACTGGAGTGGCTTGATTTGTGTTTCTCGTTCAGTCTCGCCCTCCAGCACATCCATTGAAATGGACGCTGGGCTCTGCCTTCCCTGCCTCAGAACGGGTAGCGTGGGAGCAGGTAGCGGTCACTCCTCGTTGGTGATTTGATGAATGGAGAGGTATGAAGAGGGTTGTGCTGGTTCAGAGGGTACTCTTCTTCCTCAAAGGAAGGGATATGTTCGTCGAACGCTTCCTCACCTCATATTGAGGACTGCTTTCTCAATCATGCATGCACCACCGCTGCGTGTTCTTAGCAGTTTATGTACAATTTTAGTTCCGATATTGCCTACATGGAATTTAAGTTGAAAAAATTAAAATCGCGCACTTCCCATATGCATTGATAAACACGTGCTCCATTAGCAACGCTGATTCATTCACAGTGGTCACTGAGAAGAAGGAAGCCGTGACCTGGCACGCATTCCCTTATTTCGCTACCGCTTTTAACGCTACGATGAGTAGGCTAGAGAAGGGTAAACATCAAAAGCAACCACTGCTTTTAACCAACTTAAACGGTGCTTCCAAGTTTGATTGCGGTTTGTTGCTCATAGACGAAGGAAATCCGTGGTCTCACACTACTCTTTCTCACTTGCAAGCTACGTGATTCCTGGTCTCCAATTACTGGAAGACACTTCGGTTTTCCATGGCTATGATGCTTTTTTCGCAAGTGGCCCGTGGATCACACGACCGGCAAATGATGGCCACAGAAATAGCGACGGGATGCCATGCCGAGCTACAGCTATGTGCAAAATATCAGCTCAGCACAGCACAGCACCTATTCATGCTCTTCCCCCTTTCGCTTCACTCACGTCCCAGCACAGGCTTCTAAGGCAGGCGTCACTTCGCCCATACAAAAGCGGTGCCATGGCCGCCTGTGCACGCGTGTGTCATGCACGCCATGTTGACTCGCTGATTAGCGATGAAAGCCTTGCTCAGGACAGGGCCAATTATAGGCTAAGGCATATAGTTTCGACAAGACATTATTGCTACAAATACGATTTGGATAGCCAGTAATGCCGAATCTGTGACGAAATACCAAATTTTCTAGCCTTAATATCACAAATAGCTTTTTTGTCCAACTTATTTCTTTTATAAGTAGAGGATAAAGGGATTGAAGGTAGCTTCAAGCTAGTGGAAGCGCTTATCGAATCGTCATCGAAATTAGGTTCCAAATGCAAGAGAAATCAGACAGTTGAACCTTCCTCTTCTTAATGACTGCTTCCCTATTAGCTAGTGAAATACGCGGTCGGCGAACCATGAACATGAATAACGAGAACTGACGATGGTACGTCATGCCGAGGTACAGCTATGTGCAGAGATGTCAAACTTGCGTCATGCGTTTGCCTGCGTTGCGGTGTCTACCAGTCCTATGCTCAACGGTACGTGTTTATGCGTGCGTCGGCTACAGCGAGACACTAAACCATTACCTTTGTAGAATAAGTTGTGCTCAGGTTGGTAAGAGGAGGTGGCTACAACTGAAAGGAAACACAATGTCACAGCATTTTTGCATGAAGCATTGCCAGCCATCGATGTCACATATGGATGACACGTTGGTTGTAACGGTCGATTGTCCTTCAAGTTCCAGGTAGTGAACGCATTTGGTACACAATTCATTGCTTCAATCCGGACAATCTTGCCACTTTGTATGAACTAGTTACCAAAGGCGATTTAAGCATTCCCATTCCCCATTACGTTTTATTGCACAGATAACTCAGTGTTCGAATTCTCTGTATAAACAGGTGGTTATAAAACGCCACCTTTCTATCGCAATAGCGATAGCCCTCAAATTGAAACCTAGCGAATAGAAGTCATTCCTGTCCACAAGTGGAATACCATGATGCAACACTTAATGGTAGAACTGAATGAACGATTTTTAAATCCACCCTTACATTTAACACTACGTGACATGTGCGTGAGTGAACCTTCTCTCAACGTGATGGCTGACATGCTCAATGCTTTGCTTTGCCCTTGCTCATTTTGGATCGGGAGGAGTCTTTCGCCTGCATGCTTCCATTTCCCACTTGCTCTAGGGTGGCATTGCAACCCCTGCTTCCTGACCATGCATAAACACATACGATCCTAGGATTTCAACCTTAAATCTGCCACATCAGAAGAAGAACATTTACTCGCAAATGCACGCATGCATACTCAAGTGTACATCACCATGCCTCACCTG
This sequence comes from Taenia saginata, assembly GCA_001693075.2. Classification (NCBI taxonomy): domain Eukaryota; kingdom Metazoa; phylum Platyhelminthes; class Cestoda; order Cyclophyllidea; family Taeniidae; genus Taenia; species Taenia saginata. The sequence continues at coordinate 199,599 of LWMK02000102.1, forward strand.
CTGCATTGAATTTCGGTGACAATCGCTTTTCCAAAATTCGTCAAAAGAAGTGAATTGGGAAGTTACATTTAACCTTGCACACTTTCAACTCCATTGCACTCAGCATTCACTTTTGGTTTGTCGTTGTTTTTGCTTCTGCGCCTGACCAAGTGAATAGGTGGATTGCCCACGGTGTGGAATGACTGTGGCCACTAACTTAAGACCATTCTCGAGGCGGGATCACTTCGTCCTACAGAGGCAGTCTATGCACTTTGTTGCTGATTGGATGAATGAACGAAATGCTTTACCCTAAACAGCAGGTAGGCAGAAGATGCCTTCCACTCAGACTTCGGTTCAACGGGCCATGTTGTGTGGGGTAATGATAGGCATTATCGTCAGTAAAGCGGCACACGGTGTCATTGCAGAGCAAAGTCAACAATACCACCGTAAAATTTAAAACACGTACTTGTGAGAGACGGGACATCGTATAATCACTTACTCGAGCTAAGTATACGCCAGCTGCCATGCTTAAATGCAGGCGACGTTCTATTTCTGACCACATCATCCATATCCATTGCAAGAAAGTGTGGGTGGGTGTACACTCCAGCTATGCTAACGAACTCAAAACAAAGCCGTGTAGAATTTGTGCACATTTCTTTTGCAAAATAATTTCGGCGTTCGAAACAATGCGATTGACCCTCTCGTTTGAATGTAATGGTATTCGTCAAATTTGAATGAGGATACAAATCGTGGGAGGAATTGTAAACAGCCAAAATTTGACGCCACTATTGCCGACTTCCAGGAGAGAGGAAAAAAGAAGAAGGCATGAATGGACCATATATTTGCTGGTAGACACATCAAACGTCCGGTTCAAAATTACACAACCAGCCTACTTATAGTCACCAGTAGCACACTTGTTTGGAAAGCAAAAGCAACTCGTTCAAACACAATCGCTCCTTGCATGCAGGCAAATAGGACCAAAGCATGATATCTCATCTCTTATTTGGAACAGGGAAATAGTGGAAAATGCACGCACGTGTGTGGAAGAGAAGTCAGTGGGAGTGGAGGTGATAAAAGGTCTGAGCAGAGGAGAGGAAAAGAAAACAACTGCTTTTATTAGAAATCCCAGTTAGAGTCCTCATCGCATGCCAGGCACTTTCGTCGTTGCAAGACTACTGTATTCAATGCATCATTCAACAGGACCTCCAGACCTTCGCTGCTTTTGACCTTTCCCTCCGACTTGACCTGGAAAGACAGCACAGGCAACTCCCAAATGACTGGCACTGCCATAACTCGGCTTGACAGCTGCTCAAGCATGTACCTTCGGTACTACAGCATCAGCCAGTGTCAGCACACCCTCACCTAAGTTCTGTATTTGCTGTGCTAAAACTACTGGTTTGACGAGAATCAAGCCCCGGTTTCTAGCGATTATTGCAAAACTCCAACCAGCTTTGCTGCTGTTAGCCAGCACAACCTGTTTGAAGTACAAAAGACTCAACAGTCCACTGTCCAGTTTTAACCTAACCAGCTTTAATTTGAGAAAGTCACCCTAAAAGTGCTAAGGAGTGAAGCGTTTGCCGTCGGGACGACGATGTGTGATTGGCTGGTGGATAAGAGCAGTAACCGTTTCGATGGCCATTATTATGAGTGTAATAACTCACCTTTCTGAGTTTGTCTTTATTGAAGGACCTAATTTCATCCAGAATAGGGAGTTGGTTGGTTGAGGAGGGTTTTGAGTCACCGCCATCACTGCCATCACCGCCAGAGGGAAAGGCACCCGAACCGGGGGAGGGCGGACGACACGCTGGATGAGGTGGTGGTGGNCGGTACTACAGCATCAGCCAGTGTCAGCACACCCTCACCTAAGTTCTGTATTTGCTGTGCTAAAACTACTGGTTTGACGAGAATCAAGCCCCGGTTTCTAGCGATTATTGCAAAACTCCAACCAGCTTTGCTGCTGTTAGCCAGCACAACCTGTTTGAAGTACAAAAGACTCAACAGTCCACTGTCCAGTTTTAACCTAACCAGCTTTAATTTGAGAAAGTCACCCTAAAAGTGCTAAGGAGTGAAGCGTTTGCCGTCGGGACGACGATGTGTGATTGGCTGGTGGATAAGAGCAGTAACCGTTTCGATGGCCATTATTATGAGTGTAATAACTCACCTTTCTGAGTTTGTCTTTATTGAAGGACCTAATTTCATCCAGAATAGGGAGTTGGTTGGTTGAGGAGGGTTTTGAGTCACCGCCATCACTGCCATCACCGCCAGAGGGAAAGGCACCCGATCCAGGGGAGGGCGGACGACACGCTGGATGAGGTGGTGGTGGTAGTGGTGG
>LWMK02000102.1:202013-222723 GCA_001693075.2 Taenia saginata
CACACACACAGATGCACAGAACTGCGGCGCGTGTGACGTGAAGGGTGTAAGGGATGAAATAAAGACCGTTTAGAGGCATGGCAACGAAACGCAGCAACCCTGACAATGACACAGAAGCATATAGGCGATGCTGTCGGGAGTAATACAGAAGCCAAACAAATTTCGACTTTGAGGTGGGGAGAGCAGAGCTGAAGTGGCTCAACAAAGAATATGCTCGTGCTTCAATTGTGAGTACGGCAAGACAACATTGCTCACGATTAGTGATACTAACACACCCATTGCGTGTGCTGCATATCCTACAAATAGTGTTTGAGGGGTTGGCAGCACCAAATTCGTTCTAGTGCATTTCTCGCCTCCTCCACACCAACATTCTTCTCCATGCAGCTCACCACAAACTTCCCAGTCGCTGGGGGATGACAAGAATTGAGGAGGGATGGCATGCGTTTAGCATCCGAACCAACAGCCTCAAAATTGTTGTGATGCCTTAGTGAAACCCAGATGTTGGATATGTTGAAAGTGGGATGGGCCACTGATGAGGTCTGCCTTGTTCTGTTTTGACTATGAGGCAAGATAGAAGGCAGGTCTTCAGTAGTTGTGGAGGTGACTGAGGAACTACTTTTCACAATGTGACATAGTGACACATGCGGGTGGGTGAATTAATAAAGGTTGGCAGATTGTGTGCCTCGATTCAGTAAAGACAGACGCCCTTTCGACTTCCATTCATACACACACGCACACAACCGTATGCACACAACCGCATGCACACAACCGCAAACGCACACGTCTACCACGTCGAAACGGGACCCTCCCCAGTCGCAAGTTAGTCAGTTTTGGCACGAGAAGTCAGTTCGCAGATCGAATAAGCGACATTCCATGCACAAGCTCCAATAAGGTGAGCTTCAAGCACTTGAGATGCTATTAACAGCATCAGTCGGAAAATCACACACATCATCGCAAGTCGTCGAGAGGCAATGAGAGGTGTGTTGGGTCATTCATATAAAACGGCTTTGTGATTCCACTCATAGGTAACAAAGGCAGGAAGAGAATGAGGCAGAAAATTTGGCTGAGTGATTGAAGGAACGAGAAAGATAAGCGCTGCCAGACCGATGGCGTGGAAGGAATGGTGATGAAGGATGAAGCGAACAATGTGTGAATGAACGTGATCGAGTGAGCTGTGTGAGACAATGAGTTGGAGGAACGGTGAAGCATTGGGGAGCATACTCCATTGGATGTGGGATTGGCCATAAATGCACAATTAGATCAAAACTGGTCTCATTTGGAGCATCAGTAGTTGTAGGCGTGTCGCCACGACACCGGGTCTCTCCCACTACTCCACCTGCTAGTTCCAACATGTTGAAAGGGGATGAAGAGGATATCCGCTGCAGGTTTTGCCATAAAGTAGCAAATGGAATGTAAGATATGTGAAATGGGTCTGATGCTGACTCCTTGGTTCACTGATCCAAGTTGGGCCATCAAGTCAGTCCTAGATTTGTTGGAAAGGGGTAATGCTTTAAAGGACCCAACAGATGGAGGACAGGTAAGAGTGGGTGAACAAAACTAGTACTGGTAAGTAGACAAGCAGAAGACCCATCGCAGGCGCTGGTTAACACTGGTTTCGATCTCACAGCATCAAAAAGGTGAAATAGCGCAAAACGACGAAGTGTCGATAAAGTGGCCTTGAGTTGAAAGAGTGCACTGCAACTGAGTCACACCGACTTCAGCTACAATGGTCGAACTGGTAACAGTAATTAAAGATGGCATTGCCGCCACGAAGGATAAGCCATGGGGACAGTCGTCAGTCGCCCTTGTGTGTCTCGTGGCCCATCTCGAAGGGCACGTTCTGTTGGGGGAGTCAGCACATCTTCCCGAGGTCGTAGAGGCGGATGATGAAGAAGTAGTGGAGTTGCACAAAGTGACTGACATCCTGCTACATTGTCCTACACAACTTTGTCTGCTAATTTCTACAGTACCAGTAAAATTGTGTATTGTCATTGGAAATTCAGGTTTCGTGCATAACTTTGTGCATAATAAGTTAGTGAGACGAATCTTTGGTAAACATCCATTTCACTGATTCGCCACGAAATCTGCAGCTTAGTTTATTAATATTCGTAACAGATGCAATAAGGCAAATGCCAGAGGCAGATTTTGTGGTCAATTTCCAGTTGCTAAACGCAGTCACATGTACTTGTCAAGTCACATCTGAACACACTAGTGCAGCAGATTCGCCTCATCATGTTTCAATGCAGTGGCGATTCTACCAACACATCATAGTGATTAATTCAAATGAACGTTCCTGTATAACTGGTTGGCACTGTCCTTGAAGGTCTTAGTCGATTGGGTGGTAAATGAGGGTTTACGAGAGGCGTTACAGCATAACTGTGCTCAAGCCCTCACCATGGGCAATTGCAAACTGGAGAGGCAGGAGTTGAGTGTAGAACACCGACATTAGAAAGAAGTATATTGACTTAACTAGCATGTGGAAAGGCGTCGAAGAACTCACATTTCGCATTTGCCTATTGTCGGATAACCCAAACTTATCCGATTTGGAAGGCGAAGGGACGGCGGTGCGTTGGAGAGCAATGGCTTCAGCTTCGTTGGCATTTAAGTGAACGGCATTAGGTGTATGCGTTGGTGGTGGCGACGATGGCGATGAAGTGACCTCACCTCCGACTCCACCTTGGCGGGAAGACGTTCGCAGTGGTAGTGGCGGAGGAGGAGGAACATTGGAATGTGAAGGAATGAATGTCTGAAAGCGTAAAGGCACAGAATCATTCCTCTGCTGCAAATGGCACTTTATTGCAACCTGCGGAACTGCTTGGTTGTAACTAGGGTTAATATTCGCTTCCGGTGGTGGTGGTGACTCCAGTGGACTTGGTACTTTTGAAGGCGGGTTCATTGTGTCTGTGTACTGCAGAGAGAGATGGTATTTGCGGCAAAGCGAAAGAGTCTTCTTTGGTTAGACTAAAGCGATTTTTCCATGAGGATGGGATCATCCAATAGAGCTCGTTTTGCTCCATTCACATGGAAAACAAGCCAAAATAAATTTCCTCAAGCTAAATCAAGACCATGTCATTGAGAGACGCTATTCTACTCAAGTTACCATGAAGGCTTCCTTGTGAATGAAATTCTGCTCAAAAGGCGTCAAGACAATGCAACAAACACTGCGTGGAACCGCGATGTTGCGGGACTCTCTCGTGCTGAATGAGTGCTTCGCCTTCTTGCGAGCTCTATGAGTAGTGTGTAGCCCCAAAGCCAATGCAAAATAGATACACGAATGTAAACCTGTATTTTACCTGGTCCGGAATTTGCAAGAGGAAAGAAAACTAGCAATACTTTAACCACTACTAAGATAACATTAAAATACTTTCCCCAAGGGAGTCTTTGAAGCAGTGTGAAATTCATTCTGCTGTGGTTTCCGCCCATGGATCGGCTGTGAATTCGTTAAGCAGAGATGGATCTTTTCACCTTACATCTCTTCACCACCTCGTCGATTTAACACACTCTTGAAGACGAGCGGTAGCCTCGTCTGGAATTGTGCCGCCTAAGTACAAGACAAGTGCCAATAGCTTCAAGAAGAGGCACTCACACTCTTAGTACGGACTCCACCTTCCTACTCACGAATGGTTTCACTTAACTTACCGGCATACTGTCTGCCACAAAAGTCATGGAGCGAGTAATGATCCTTAAATCTTGCACAAAGACCCGCTTTCCGACTGCTGTATAGAGTAATCAAATGGATCTCGTCAGTACAAAAAGAGTTCACACTAATACAGCTTCTTTCCCTTGTTAGTCGTAAAGATCGCTTCGATAATTCTGCATTCGCTAGAATTTACACCTAATGAATAGTCTGGATCGCCTTCTAACCACAAAATAGAATCAATTGGCAGATGCGACACGGAAGATGCGACAATGAAACCGATGACATCAAGTGAAGGCAGAACCACAGCTGCTCTATAATGTTACTGGGAGGAAAGTGGGCAGCAAACAAACGGCAACAAAAGTGTAGGAAAACAGAATTCTTTAAAGAATACGCTTTCGGTCTGGGTGAGATCCTACATGCGAACTGCAGATGCTGTGGAACACAAGTAGCATCTTAGTGAGCGAATGCAGTCAACGTTAAATGTCACTTTCACCTGGTGAGTTGGCATGAGGTCAGCATCCACTTGAACAGCATAAATTTGCTGTGTGTCAGCGTTGAAGCTAACATGCTGCTCATGGTGAAAGGGCCCACAGAAGGTGACTGGCTTCTTTGGCATCGCCTATGAAGAAAGAAGAGAAGTAAGCAACAGTTGGGGAGTTGAAGCGTTGACTACCTGATTCGGAGAGTGAGATAATGGCTACAGATTGAGCGTCTTTATGTAGCAGAAGGAGGCACTTCAATTGGATGTGAGCCACGCACACAGACAAGCACACGCACACGTCGTCTTTGCAGGTTTGGAGCCTCTCTTTTCGCACAAATGAATCAATTTACGTGCGAGACGTTGAGTTGTAGACTGCACGAGAAATATTTCATGCCAGAGCACCAATGAGGACGGGCTAAAGCATTTGGATTGGTGGTAAAATATTCAAAGAGACAGACGGTCTGGATGATGCGCAACTGTGTCATAACGAGGGATGTGTCACGTCAAGTAAGTAAAGAGTGGTCGAATTGCTAGTACATCAAAGTAGGGTTGGATGGGGACGGAGAGAGGGATGTGAACAATTGGTTAGGGTGAAGAATGGAGAAGAAGCTGAAGCGAAAGCTTGACCCTAGCAAGCACGCAAAATAACCAGCTTCTACAGAGCGTTCAGTGCCGATCGAAGTGGATGTAAGGTGATCGTTTGTCTGAAATTCTAACACAGTAGCAGTGTTCGTTCCCTCCACAACCCAACGCCTTCACCAACCTGTAGTCAAATTGCAGCGGAATCGCAAAGTGTTTTCACTACCTTCGATATTTCTTAAGAATCAGCAGTCTCCTTCGAATGGCAAGAAGTTCAATCAACACAGACAGTGTGATTTTCATAGATCATCCTCTACTGTGCAAAAGGGATTTTACACATGAAACAACCTGCCAACTCTGCATGTTCTGTATCTCCATCAACCACTTTGAATCTATTCTTCCCACCCTTTTTTCCTACCCCCCTACCTCCCTCCCTTTCTCCCTCCCATTTTTGCTCATCTTTGATTGTCAACAGACTAGACCTCTAATTTGAACGCATTGGATTCAGTCACAGGTTCATTCAATCCGCATTCTTCGTACACAGTCATGACCTAGGATGACCTCATACCGCTACAGTTAGTTCAACATCAATGCAGACAGTGCGTACTTCACTTCGTGGCATTCCACATCCAACTCCATTAGCCGAGTGAAGAAGTTGGTTAGGTGTCACGCAGTGGAGACGAGAAGGTATAGGCCTCTTCTTCTTCTTGTTCTCCTTACTCAGCACCTTTGCATTAATTACTTGGACATTTACTTGCTATAAAATCTGCCACCCAACGTTAAGCTAGGGCGCTCAATCGAAGCACTGCCAATTCCTGACTTCTACTTCTGCGCTTTCCTCCAGTCGCAACAGTCAGTCAGTGTCACTGTGATACAGAAGCACATCAGGGGGGTGCTTGTGTCCACAGGCAGATTATTTGCAAGAAAGGCAATTGCAGGGACTATAATTGTGACAAGCTCTCAGGTAATGCGGAATCCCTGAGACTGATAGACTCTCGTGAGTCAGGTAGCTTTGGGGGGCAATTAACAAGATGGAACAATTTGGGATGACGTTCCTACCTCTAGTCAGTCAGGTAAGCCACCCAACGTGCAGGAGTGCTTTCGTTCTCCTCCTTCATTTCACTAAGCTGTAGCAAACCTGTCTTTGCACATCAAGGTGAAAAGGAGGAAGATTTGGGGTGGAGCACACCAACAGTCAAGCATTAATGCTGGTGACGAAGATGTCACGAAGTCGGTAATTTAGGAGAATCTATTGGAATGACATGAAGCCTCATTCTATTTTCACCGGTTTCTCTTTTCACTTAATCGTTGTCTGTCGGGTCCTTTAAAATATTACCCCATTCCAAAAAAATCAAAGATTGACTTGATTACCCGGCTTGGATCAGTGAACCAAGGAGTCAGAATGAGATCCATTTCACGCTTCTTGCATTCCATTTGCTACTTCATGGCAAAACCTGCAGCGGATATCCTCTTCACCCCCTTTCCACATGTTGGAACTAGCAGTTGGAGTAATGGGAAAACATATGCAACTGCTGATGCTCCAAATGAGACCAGTTTTGATCTAATTGTGCATTTATGGCCAATCCCACATCCAATGGAGTATGCTCCCCAATGCTTCACCGTTCCTCCAACTCATTGTCTCACACAGCTCACTCGATCACGTTCATTCACACATTGTTCGCTTCATCCTTCATCACCATTCCTTCCACGCCATCGGTCTGGCAGCGCTTATCTTTCTCGTCCCTTCAATCACTCAGCCAAATTTTCTGCCTCATTCTTTTTTCTAGCTTTGTTACACATGAGTTGAATCAGGAGGCTGTTCCATTTGACTGAAGTGGCACACCTCTCAATGCCTCACGACGATTGACGATCTCGTGTGATTTTCCGATTGATGCTGTTAATAGCATCTCAAGTGCTTTTAGCTCACCTCATTGGAGCTCATGCATGAAAATGTCATTTGTGCTATCTGGAAACTGACTTCTCGAGCCAAAACTGACTAATTTGTGACTGGAAAGGGCTCCATTTCGACGTGGCAGACGTGTGCGTTTGCAGTTCTGTGTATGTGGGTGCATGCGCATGTGCATGAATAAAAGTCTGCTTTCTTTTTAACTCACTTCTCTGCTGAAGCAGAATTCGGTGCCTTCCTTTTCGCAACAAATTACCGGTTACCCATCGCAATTTGGACGCACTGTAATGCCCTAAGTTAGGCTAGACTAATTCACAACAAGCATTAATGCTGGTGACGAAGATGTCACCAAGTCGGTAATTTTGGAGAATCTATTGGAATGACATGAAGCCTCATTCTATTTTCACCGGTTTCTCTTTTCACTTAATCGTTATCTGTCGGGTCCTTTAAAATATTACCCCAATCCAAAAAAATCAAGGATTGACTTGATTACCCGGCTTGGATCAGTGAACCAAGGAGTCAGGATGAGATCCATTTCACGCTTCTTGCATTCCATTTGCTACTTCATGGCAAAACCTGTAGCGGATATCCTCTTCACACCCTTTCCACATGTTGGAACTAGCAGTTGGAGTAATGGGAAAACATATGCAAATGCTGATGCTCCAAATGAGACCAGTTTTGATCTAATTGTGCATTTATGGCCAATCCCACATCCAATGGAGTATGCTCCCCAATGCTTCACCGTTCCTCCAACTCATTGTCTCACACAGCTCACTCGATCACGTTCATTCACACATTGTTCGCTTCATCCTTCATCACCATTCCTTCCACGCCATCGGTCTGGCAGCGCTTATCTTTCTCGTCCCTTCAATCACTCAGCCAAATTTTCTGCCTCATTCTTCTTTCTAGCTTTGTTACACATGAGTTGAATCAGGAGGCTGTTCCATTTGACTGAAGTGGCACACCTCTCAATGCCTCATGTCGATTGACGATCTCGTGTGATTTTCTGATTGATGCTGTTTAATAGCATCTCAAGTGCTTTTAGCTCACCTCATTGGAGCTCGTGCATGAAAATGTCACTTGTGCTATCTGGAAACTGACTTCTCGAGCCAAAACTGACTAACTTGTGACTAGAAAGGGCTCCATTTCGACGTGGCAGACGTGTGCGTTTGCAGTTCTGTGCATGTGGGTGCATGCGCATGTGCATGAATAAAAGTCTGCTTTCTTTTTAACTCACTTCTCTGCTGAAGCAGAATTCGGTGCCTTCCTTTTCGCAACAAATTACCGGTTACCCATCGCACTTTGGACGCACTGCAATGCCCTAAGTTAGGCTAGACTAATTCACACTGCACCAACTTAGATTAAGGCGATCGCCCACATCAGATTGAGCTCGGACAGGAGAGGCAGGCTTCCTCCTCCTTCTCCTCCTCTGACCTGAACTGACATCCTGTTGGTAGGTTCACTCTGGCTGCTGTCCAACTCGCCACATCAAATCAATCCTACAGACCTCTATGCAACGTTAATTGTGGCTTTGTACCCTGAGTTGCGGCTACAAAGGATCAGTGTGCGTGCAGAAGAAATAATTCTGCTGATAACTGACAATGATGTGATAAACTGTGGAATCACTTTGTGCAGGCCAAAAAGTTATCATTGCTGATTTCCCAACCCGTGTTCTTGATTTAGTCTGCAGAGTGTCAAATTTTTTCCTTTTAATGCATAAGTAAAAATTGAAATTAAACTAGTTGCTTTAGTCGTGTCTTATGCTATGACACGACTTCGAAAATGTCTTTATAATGATTGCAAACTGAAATGTTTTCAATCATCAGTGCTGCCAGTGACAGTGGACCGAAAAATTCGAGCACTTTTCCTCATTTCTACATTTAAATTTTGGTTCTTTTACCCCATATCTTGCAGACTTGGTTGCAAATCAGAAAGTGTCTGAGTTCTCTGTAGACTTTTCTCATTTTAAGGATCCATTCAGTAGGAAGTGTGTTTGGCTTTACCAGGCTTTATCAGTAGGAAATCCGCAGCAATGTGCTAGCTACCCACAGGCGCTGAATGGGCACAAATACTTAAGGCTTAATTCGAAAAGGTGTTCTCTTCTGCCAGTATTGTGCAATTGATGACTGTGCCCACATATGTCGAAATTGCTCTATTTTTGCTACTGAAAAACCTTTCGACCTGATTTATCACGTTAATCGTGAAGTCGTTAACAATACACAATAAAATTCAGGTCTTAGCAGCATACCAAACGGCTAACTACGTTTTTAAACATTCAATCTTAATGCTTTGTCCATAATGCCGTGAATTCGGGCTGAATACTGCAATAGCATGCGTTGTTATGTGTGCCACATTTTTGCATTTTTATGGGCATCGTGCACGGATAAGTGAAGGGACGTTTAAAAGTGTTCAACGCTAAGCACTATCGCTCAAAATTGCGCTCCAAAATGAAGATGCCTTTTTGTGGATCCTGGCACCCTAACAGATGTCCGAAAATTAATGTTAATGATATTACCTGCCATGTTGGGTGCCTGAGGTACAGCTGAACAAACAAAGTGGGCAGACTGATCAATTCGACTGCATCGTATGGCGATGAGAAGGCCGTAGATGTGGACCTTGCGGTCTACAATACATGATTATTCGTTGGTACAGGGCTGAGTGCAGTGTGAATTCTTATTTACTTAAAAACACGACAGTGTAACATTTCCGCTTTTCATCTTTCCAGAAGAAATTGGTTTGATGTGATGCCAAGGTGGTGAAACAACTTTCGACTGTGGCTTTCTTGCTTACGTCCTCGAAAACCAAAAATTCATGCTTTTAGTGGCAGAAGTGCAAAAGTTCGGTGCAAGATCGTGGCTGTACTAGTCACATGCCCAATCAGCGGCTTGCCATCACGATAATCCCCACCTAAACTAGTCCAAGATACAGCAGATTTCAGTTCATCTAAGCCTAAAAACTGTCCAAAGGCGAGCTATTATGAAACAGGAAGGTTTTTTTGATGTTCTTTTGCTAGATTTAATGGTTGAGTGGAATACATCACGCAAAGTCAATCGCATATCGAATCAAAAGCTTAACATCACCTAAAACCGCACCAGAACCAATCACGGGAATGCTGGTGGATAGCGGTGAGTATAAATGCGTAGCAATAGTACTATGCATACGAGCATTACGCGGATTAATTTGAGAAAATGAAAAGAGTGTAAAAGCGGAAAGATATCAGCAGGTAAGTCAGCTAAAACAAAGCAAAGAGATAGGTAAGGAAATGGAATCTGGGAGTTAGACATGCTTGCGTCCGTGAAAATTGGACATTGTGGACTGAGTTTGAAATTTTGGTNGGTAAGGAAATGGAATCTGGGAGTTGGGCATGCTTGCGTCAGTGAAAATTGGACATTGTGGACTGAGTTTGAAATTTTGTTTAGCAATCAAAGTCATGTAACTGCTAAGTACAACTCACCCCTCAGAAAGTGCTACTAACCGAGCAAAGCTTAAATTAATTTTAATGATGGCTAGGTGGCGAATACAGTGATAAAAATTGCGAAAGTGATTATCGCACCTTTCTTTCGATCTGATGCCCTCATAGGCAACACCAATACTGCCTGTGCCACACTGTCGACTGTGCCATCTGCCCACGGAACCTTATCGGNGCAGATAATAGTGAATGTCCATGTAACTGTACCGTCCACCCTGACTGTCGCAGGTTAGTTTTCACCCTATCGATATTTCAAAGGCTTCGTCCGAGCTTTCAGTAGCATAATTCGTGCCAAACTTGCTAAAAATTAATAGCTGTTCCTTACCTACGTTTGCAGGTGAGTTTGCCATGTATGCTCAATTTTGTGAGTAGAGCTACTTCAAACGTCATATTGAATATCCACCTTAAGTTCAAAACCCTTAATAGATCTAAATGCATGGTCTTGCTTTGCCACCTTATCAGCTTTACGTTGATGTTCCCATCAAGTAAACCAGAGTGAACATTTTGTCAACACTAAGGTTGCTGATGTCCTAAGATTGTGCTTCTTACCAGTTGCATTTCGGTAGTAATATGACTCCTAAATCATCAAGACTGTTAATCTGAAGGCGACTGAACACCGCTGTCATTGCGTCAATTTTTGGATTGCTCCCTCTATTTGTGTTCTAAGTATCAAGCGCTAAATATTGTCTCGCATTACTTTATGGTCAAAATGACGCAGGACCTGAGCCTTTGCTTGATGCCTGCCTTTTAGAAGAACGATCAACAAAGTTTATGACGTTTTACTCTCTCTGCAACTGCTGATTCTCTTGCCCTTAGAAGTTGACAAGCGCATGCTCATAAATGAAGACGATGTATGTAGATATGGGTCAAACCACGTTTGATATTAAAGTGAGGAGCGGTGTTGGATCTCTGCTAAATTGAAGGTGAGGCGATGAAAATGAAAGACATTGCAATTTAATTTGTACAAACCAGCATCATAGAGCCCACTAGATGTGTGTCATTTGATTAGAATTGGTGTCTCACTTGCATGTTGCTGCCTCTAGCATGAGCACTTGAAAATTACTTGAATGATGAGGCCAGTAAAATGTGTTGCGTGCTCGGCTCACACGTGCTCACATGCGTAAGTTTACGTGTGTAAATTTGTGATCCCAAGAGATGATACATCGGGTGCTCCTGCTTTCGTATCAAAAGTCATTCAGCCAATATGCCTTGTTTGGCATTTTCAGTATAGAAGGTAGAGATGTCATCACCTTTGGAAGTTGCTAACGTCGCAACAGCAACTTTGCTAATTTACTGCTCAAATGGTCATCATTTCTTAGGCAGACTAGTTATCCTCCCTAATTAGCACTCGCACTATGTGCATAAACTCGATTCCAACCTCGTGATGCTTAAATATGAATAACAAGCCAATAAAAAATCGGTGAAACTCAAATAAATGCTTTCAAAAGTTCATAATTGAAGCTAGCTTTCTGAGCTGGCCATGTGGTAATCACCCTTTTCGCATGAAATATGTATTGCATACACATTATACATTAATGAATTCATAAAAACCCACTTGAAACATCTAAGCACACGAAACATGAAGGCATAGTAATGAATCAGTGGGTTGATTCTTCATTTAACTTGCTTTTGTCAGCATTCTTGGATTTAATGCAATAGCATTGCATGGAACTGTCAACCTCTGCATCGATAAGGATTGATGCACTCGTCCGAGTGGCAGGAAAATAGTGCCCCTTGGTGGGATTGCTCATCATTTTGCTTCGGCTAGTCAATTTGTTGAACGACCAGCCAATCAACCAGCCAGAGGGTCAGCGAGCCTTTATGCGATGGGCATCTTGCCGCTAGATCGAGGACAATTAACGTCTCCAATGACTTGTTCCCTTTCACCCCATTAGTTTGCCTTAAAAGCGCTTTTCGAATGCTTGCTCTCCTTAGTGATGGTGGTTTCTGAGCTAAACACACATTGCATTGCCTCCCCACTCGTAAATGACTCCCAGGTATTTAATTTAAAGGCAAACGCATGATTTTATGATAAAGACTGCGGCAGCAGCTCATGCCTATCTTAGCAGTTTAAAAGGATTTTACTTAAACGCTTAGGCACAGGAGATGCGCACATTAATGTCTAAATATGAAGGTCGCATTGCGCAATTTATGGTAATCGTCAATCACACAATTTAATTACAGTTTTGAATTTAACAAAATTTTGAAAGAAAGTCATCAGGTACTGTGATTGTGGCTTGTCAAAATACAGCTCTTTATAAAATCAGAGTTCTGTTTAAATAACATTAACTATTCGTCCACTTCCTTCGATTGCGTCAATTGATGTCTGCATGGGCTCATTCACCCCTCAGCAGTATTATTTCAGAATGCGCTATTTGTAGTAAATTTTAGTAGCTGGATCACAATTCCTTCCTTTATGTGTCGTTCTATGCCAATAGAGGTGTGCCACGAAAGATGCAACAATGAAATTAATGGCAAAAGTAAAGGCGAATTTGCATTTGATAGCGAAGTACCACAGTTCCTGCAATATCTTATCGGGGATAAACCAGGCACCAAGCGAACGGCGACTGAAGTGCAGGAAAAGCAGATTTTGTGGGGAATAGGCTAGCGGTCTAAGTCAAGATCAACATGCCAATTGTGGATGCTGTAGAACACAACTAGCATCCCAGTAAGCGAATGCGATCAACGTTGAATGCCACCTTTGCTTGAGATCGACGTCCAAAAACAGCATTATTGTTGTGCATCCATGTTGAAGCCAAGATGCAGTTCATGATGGAGGGATCCGCAGATGGTGACTGACCTCCTCCACCTCATCTATGAAGAAGGAATAGAGGCAAGCAATAGTTGGAGAGTTGAACTGTTGACTACCTGATTTCGGTGTGGCATAGCGGCTTATTTGGTGAGTGTGATAATGGCTACAGATTGAGTGTCTTTCTTTATCAGAAGGAGGCACTTCAATTGGATGTGAGCCATGCACACACACACACCCACGTCTGCTGTGCCGATTCGGCGCCTCGCTTAAGGCAACTTAGGTGCAGAAGGTCGATATGTAGACAGCGTGAGAGATATTCCATGCTAGACCACCAATGAGGGAAGGTTCAAGCACTTGAGTTGGCGGCAAAATATTCTAGTAGACAAGTGGTGCAGATGGTGAGCAACTGTGTGGTAACGAGAGATGTGGCAAATGAAGTAAGTAAAGAGTGGTCTAATTGCTAGTGCATCAAACTATGACAGGAGTGCAGGAAAAGTAGATTTTGTGAGGAATGATCTAGCGACTGCAATCAACATTGAATGCCGCTTTCATGTGGTGATTTTGCTTGAGATCGACGTCCATTATAACAGCATCTAACTGTTGTGTATCCCCGTTGAAGCCAAGGTGTAGCTCATGATGGAAGGGTCTGTGGATGATGACTGACCTCTTCTACCTTGCCTATGCAGAAAGAAAAGAAGTAAGCAACAGTTAGCGGCTTATTTAATGAGTGAGATGGTGGCTACAGATTGAGTGCCTTGATTCAATAGAAGGCACTTCAATTGGATGTGAAACATGCGCACACACACACGTACCCACGTCTTCCGTGTCAATTTGGAGCCTCCCTTAAGGCACAGTTGAATTAATTTAAGTGCGAAAAGTAAAGTTGTATACCTCATGGGGATATATTATCCTTGCTCGAGCACTTGAGATGCTGTAAAATATAGTCGGAAAGAATACGGTCCAGATGATGCGTAACTGCACGATAACGAGGGATGTGTCAGGTCAAGTGAGTAGAGAACGGCATCATTGCTAGTGCGTCAAAGTAGAGTTGGGTAGGGAAGGGGAGAGAAATGTGACTGATTGTTTGAGGCGAAGAAGGGAGTAGAGGCTGAGACGAAAGCGTGATTCCAGCAAGCATGCAAAATATCCAGCACCCACAGAGCATTCAGTGCCGATCGAAGTGGATGCAAGGTGATCGTTGGTGGGGAATTCTGATACACCAGCAGTGTTCGTTCCTTCTACCACCCAACGCAAGAGTGGTCTAATTGCTAGTGCATCAAACTACGACAGAAGTGCTTGAAAAGTAGATTTGATAAGGAATAGTCCAGCGAATGCAATCAACATTGAATGCCGCTTTCATGTGGTGATTTTGCTTGAGATCGACGTCCATAATAGCAGCATCTAACTGTTGTGTATTACCGTTGAAGCCAAGGTGTGGCTCACGATGGAAGGGTCCGCGGATGATGACTGACCTCCTCTACCTTGCCTATACAGAAAGAAAAGAAGTGAGCAACAGTTAGTGGCTTATTTAATGAGTGAGATGGTGGCTACAGATTGAGCGCCTTGATTTAGCGAAAGAAGACACTTCAATTGGATGTGAACCATGCACACACACACACACGTCTTCTGTGCCGATTTGGAACCTCCCTCAAGGAAGAGTTGAATTAATTTAAGTGCGGAAATTAAGTTGTATACCTCATGGGGATATATTATCCTTGCTCGAGCACTTGAGATGCTGTAAAATATAGTCGGAAAGAATACGGTCCAGATGATGCGTAACTGCACGATAACGAGGGATGTGTCAGGTCAAGTGAGTAGAGAACGGCATCATTGCTAGTGCGTCAAAGTAGAGTTGGGTAGGGAAGGGGAGAGAAATGTGACTGATTGTTTGAGGCGAAGAATGGAGTAGAGGCTGAGACGAAAGCGTGATTCCAGCAAGCATGCAAAATAGCCAGCATCTACAGAGCATTCAGTGCCGATCGAAGTGGATGTAAGGTGATCGTTTGTGGGAAATTCTGATACACTAGCAGTGTTCGTTCCTTCTACCACCCAACGCCTTCACCAACCTGCAGCCAACTCGCAGTGGATTCGCCAGGTGTCCTCACGACCTTCAATGTTGCTCGAGAATCAGCAGTCTCCTTCGAAGGACGAGAAGTTCAGTCGACGCAGACAATGCGATTTCCTCCTCCTTCCTTGTCTGAGGGTCGGATCACTCTCCATCGTTTAACCAACACGCAGCTAGGATTTTCAAGCAAAGCACCAAATTCTCCATCTCAGTGGATCACTTCCTTTCGCAGAGGTCTAGAATGTACCCACTCGGACGACAGAGATGCTTGCAAACAAAAGAGGAGCCGCCATATGCATACCACAAATGCACACGTCTATCGCCATCAGCGTTGTCCTAAATTTGATGCGCATAAAGCGAAGGGCAGTTTGGCATAGGGTCGGCAAATGCCCGCAGCAAAATGCCAAAACATTCAAATGATGGAAGCTATTTCTGCAAAGTGATCGCGTTTGATTAATTTGTATAAATAAATAAAAACAATCAAAGAATTTATTCACTTTTACAGTAAGTTGAACAGGACGATGTTGGAGACGGCAAGGATTGGAGGTAATGGGAGGAACTAGTAAAGTGGAAGGGGACACACGATAAAGGTTCTCTGGGGAGGAGAAAAGGGGGAAAAAGAAAGAGCAAGGCCCTTGGGGATGCTGAATCGTTGTCTTCAATGTCCCTGCATTAAGAAGTTCGATTTAAGAGAACGCAGTCTTAACGAAAATTGAGTCAGGCAAAGGCAAGTTGCTTAAGTCAAGCTGATGACACTGCTCGAAGGAGACACGGCATTTGTGATGGCAGACTATGATGGCACTCATTGGTGAGTGTGATGTCCAGTGTCCGTCTTGGTGAGGGTGAGCTACTCCAATGCTTAGCACATCGGCTTGGGATGGTGGAGGCAGTAGTAATAGAAAAGAGGAGCTTTGTCCTACTCTGTGATAGCAATGCTCGTTTGAATAAGCCGTCAGCTCATGATTGTTTTGGTTGTAGAGGTGTAGCGTGCTGAAGGTCCTTGACACACGTTTGAGCCGAAGGTGGTCAGGAGGCTACGAATTCTGTTCAAGTATACGCATCCAACAATGACACATTGGAAGTAGTGAATGAGCAATGAAACTTCTTAAGATAAAAGAGGATCTAACAAGCTTAGTAAAAAAGTCAGAGAATACTTAATCCCCCAATTACGTGAGGCTAAAAGCACATTTTTTTTCACCTCATTTACTGTCCTTGCTCATCAACTAATTCTGCCCTACTTATTTCGTACATAAGTAGAAGGTACGTCCGGTGGATTACGGGACTGACAGATGCTGGCCAGAACGCGTGATAAACAGCGATGGGATGCCGTGCTGAGCTGCGGCTATGTGTATGACAACATCTGCATTTCCATGCTCACGAACACGTTGGCACACGCTTTCTCCCTTCTCCTTCCCTCTTATCACTGCTTACGAGCCGACGCCTCTGTTTTTCCGTTTGTTTTGCACAGAAAGGTGGTCATTACCCTAGTTCATAATTCACTGGGTGTGCTTCAATCTGTCTGCACTCCCTGCGGCCATTTGGTGCTCAAGTCTCACTCTGTCCAGCTCGCTCACAACGCCTCACTTCTCCCCTTCAGTCGCGTCCAGCACGCTGTCACGCACTTAAGTGCATTTCAAAGCGTCGTCTTCGAACAGACGATCAGTGTGTCAGCAGCATCGTCGCAATTTTCGTACTTCAGCAGCAGTTCACCAACACATTCGCTTGGAGCGAGAGAGGTGAGAGCAGGTGGGGTGCAATTCTCCCTGGTAATGTGATGAATGGGGTGAAGTGCTGAGGTTGATGCTCATCTACAGAGTGTACCTCTCTCCTGAATATATACAACGGCACTTCTCAATCACCATCGATTTCATTACTTTTATTAGTATACTTTAACCACAACCCATCGGGCATGGGCAACTGTGGTCATCTCAGCATCTCTGTGGTCAGGGCTACCCTGAGGTGAGGAAGTCCTGTTTTCAATGTGAAAGTGGCATGTGCCCTCAAAATGCTCTCTTCTCTACATCTTCTCAGGCAAGTCTGTGTCTGTCCACTTCAATGAAAATAGCTTGCTGTCTGCTCTCACTCTATTTGTTCTAGAGGAAAATGGGGAGAAATGCGCTGATTCAGTCAGGGTCTCAAACCGCCAGAGGTGGAGTAAAAGGAGGATGGGAGAGAGAAGGAGGGTAAAAAGGAGGGTGAGAGAGATAGGGGAAGAGGGGAGAGCGTGTGGTTAAGTTGATGTTGAATTTGTGGATTTAATTTAACTTGCGGCTCAAATATCAGGCAGCAGTGTTTCGGCCTTCATCCACCTCACAAATTCATCCATCTATCTGCCCTCCTAACTGCCTCCATACCTACCCACATCAATCCCCACCCTTCTCCCCACAGTTTCCCAGCTCACAACTCCACTTCCGTGCAGCACACTACTTCACTTCTGTCCACGTCTCTTACTCGCCTACACCCGCACAACTCCCAGTCCTCATCCACCCATCCATCCATCCATCCATCCATCCATCCATCCATCCATCCATATATCCGCCTATGAGCATCCACACCCGCCCTTAGGCTTTTCCTTCTTATAAGAAGCAGTAGTAAACCCTCCACATTCTCCACGGTCCTCTTAATGCCAAGTAACATTGACTGTTGGTGATGATGATGCACAAACACAATCACATTCGCCTTCCCTCACAGCCGAGTACGAGACAGGCACTCACGGACCTCCACAACCCATGACATGCAGCTACTACCACCCACGCTTAACACGGACAAATCACCTAACCAGCCAATCCCTTCCCAAATCAACAGTAACAAGTAAAACGCAAATGTCCTTCATCACCCTTATTACTTTATACGCAAACACTCCTCTTGCCAGGGAGCACATCTCGTGCGCATGTGGCCTGAGTAAGAGCATAGAAAACTTGCAATCATGTTAGCGTAGTTTTGGTGGAAATTAAACATGTTGGTGGTGGATAGTGAAGGAGCGGGGTGGTAGTTCTTGATGAGTCTGATCTATTGCTTGTAGAGGTACATGCAGATGAGTCAGACCCGTCAACGCTGTCTGTGTGCAGCACCGAATCTACATGCTGATGGTAAGGGTCCACTTGAGCAGCTCCAGTGTCACCAACATCACTGTCCAATTCAGAGGAGGGCAAACTGGTTGCAATTAGGGAGGAGGAGGAGTAGGAGGGGCAGAGGAGGAGACGTCAATACTATCATCAGCGTATCAAGTATCGCCGGCCTCACCCAACTCGCCGCAGTCCTCCCCTTCTCAGTCAACGACATCCGCCAGTCGGGCAAATGCACATTGTCTATTTCATTCTACCTCCCTCATTTCGCTCCTTCCTGCCACCATCCTGTCCCTCTCTTCACTCTCATCATTGCTTCCTGAGAAGGAGGAAGAGACGTAGTATTCGACACCCACCAACTCCTACTCCACTTGCAACGTCGAAGGCGTAGAATGCGGAAACACCAAAGCTTGACGCTGGTATGTGTGCATCTGACTGACACGATTAGGTCGAGACGCTACAATTATCATCTCCGTTGCCGCCAACGCTGGCCCGACCTGACTCATTCTGTCGCCAGCCTCCCGCATTCCATCGGCCACACTTGACCTCTGCGCGGAGATGTACAAACAAAAAACACAATCAATACCAAAAGCGAATAGCAAACCCAGCCCAACCAACTCAAACCAACCCATCTAAGGCCTACGTCCCTCGAATAAACAAAGTGGCACATAGGAAAACTTCGTCAAACACAGGAAACAAGGCAGAGCACAGGAAAAACCAAAACTTGACGCTAGTTTGTGTGCATCTGACTGACACGATTAGGTCGAGACGCTACAATCATCATCGCCGTTGCCGCCAACGCTGGCCTGACCTGACTCATTCCGTCGCCAGCCTCCCGCATTCCATCGTCCACACTTAACCTCTACGCGGAGATGTACAAACAAAAAGCACAATCAATACCAAAAGCGATTAGCAAACACATACAACCTCCCTTGAGGCCGCATCCATGCAACCTAACCCATCTAAGACCTACGCCCCTCAAATGAACAAAATAGCACATAGGAAAGCTTCGTCAAACACAGGAAACAAAGCAGAGCACAGTAAACCCAATCTCTCATTGCCAGAACTCCTCCTCCTCCTAAAGAGGATTAACTATTTTGTTGCCACTGCCATTTATCTATCGCGGCTGCATACGGTTCATATTTGACGCCATCTTACGTAACATAACCAAGAACATTACCACTTCCCATTTTCCCACCATTTTCCTCAGCCTCGAATAACCATCATCTTCAAATCTATCTACACACACAATCACATGATAGACGAATGCAAAGAAAGAGAGACAAAGACCATGATGGGCAATACTGCGCTTTCCTTACTAGATCTAGAGTGCTTCATGCAACCGGGATCCAATGCGAGCTCGTGGCCAATTAGGAAGAGAGAATGAACTGCGAACACCATTAATGCAACGGACAGTGGTTATTAGTAGTAGCATACACGCAAAATGTTATTTAGTATTCATGATAAGTATGGCAAGAAATTATTTAATCATTACGTCCAGCCATTTTTTTTTGCACTAAGCTTAGCGATCAAGAAAGCCAGAGGCCGAGAGGATGTGGATGTGGGGAGTGGGGAACAAGAGGAACACTGCCAGAAATGAGGTAAAAAGATAAGCTGGCTTACCACTTGTGTGGATGACGAGACGGACAAAGATTTGACTAACAGAGAGGTAGTTAAATACAATGGGTATGTAGGTAAATAGGTTCAGAAATGGGTAGAGAATTAGGAGGCATTCACCCACCTCACATCCCTTCTCTGCTAACGACGTTGCAGCTTCGGGACAAAGGTTGCAGTGCATCGCATATCCACCTCTTCTCTCCCTCTTCGTCTTCCACAAGGCGAACGTAGGCTGATACGTAGGCAGCACCAACCACGCAATTCCGCGTTCAAGGAGTTAAGTAGTAGTGGAAGTTTTTTCCTAACTGTCTCCCTCAGTCGGCTCTCATCACTGCCATGTCCTCCTCCACCTCCTCCACCTCCTTCGCCTCTCATACGAAGAAGTCGCCACCTGCGTCGACTAAAATATTCACCACAAATATCAAGTCAGTTTGCATTTGTTAACCTTCACTATTTGGTGCGGTATTTATCAAAATGATNATACAATTTCATTCGGAACTAGAGTTAAAACCAGGTACATTAAACTCTCTCACATTAGTAAAAGAAGAACCCTTACTCTAAATTTCAATGAAGTCATGTGTTTAATTGGGAACAGAACCGGAATCGGAGCATCTCGAGTTATAGATGCGCCCGTGCGTTTCGTCGTAACAATGACCAGATCCCACCACTGCACACCATTGACACAGGACAGGATTAAGAAAAGAACGTCGCACTCTCCACATGCCTGTTCTACTTCCAGTTTGGATCAAGAACTGGTCAGAACTGGGATTCAATCTATGGTTTTCTTCTGCGATTGCTTACGGCACCTCTTGTGCCAGCCATTGCCGTTGTAGGTGCGTTTGCAGTGAAGGGAGCGTATAGTGGCAATGAGAACTGGGAAACCATGGATATACTGCCGCGGACTCAGAATGGAGTTTTCTTCTGTGACTGGAAGAGGATCTTCAGAAAGCAAGTTTTGTGCTTTTTATCTTCTCTCTCTCTCGTTTCATCTACCTCTCATCATGATTGCTAGTGTACAATTCGTTTCCTTTCAAAATCACACATTGCACTTTACCTCGCTTCCTTTAGCGACTCGTAAACATGAAATTCCTTTATTTGCTGGATATTTCTGCAGTGCCTTGCCTTGACACAATGGT
>LWMK02000102.1:232838-287506 GCA_001693075.2 Taenia saginata
TTTGGGTTGTCGTTGTGCTCTCAGATGTCTGTATCAGAGGCGAGAAGGTCATCGAGATAGGTCACACTTAGCTTTGGGGACAGATCTGCTTATGCTGGTTGCATAAGGCGTTGGAAGGTGGTCGCTACGCCACAGCGTCCAAATGGCTTCCATCTGCTCGCCTTCGCCACTTCCACAGTCTATCATCCTGAAGTTGAATCAAGGGTGGGAAACTGCTCAAAGCCAATTCGACGAATGTAGCGATTCGATTTTACAGGCTAACACATAACGATCTGACCCATTGTTGGAGTAAATGGGATCCAATAAGTGGGATGCAGCCTGTCCATCCCTGGAGCCACAGTTCAAAACAGTGGGGTCATGAGCTCAATCCGCACAGTAGTAGGTCAGTCGCCTCAGCTCCTCAATCCGCGTTGAGCGACGCATAGATATTATTAAGAAAGACAGTGGAAAGGGAAGATGCAGTAAAACAAATAAACTCGCTCCTCAACTTTTGTTTATTTTTTTGTCATGATTGCCTTATGAACTGCAATTTTACCCAGTCAGCAAGAGAAGAGCAGACTTTCTTTAAATGGATTGCCTTCAACTCCTATTGGCTAGGGAGAGAGGCAGCAATTGTGGCTAACCCTGCTGAATGAGTGCTGATGAGGGCTCAGTTATGACACCTGAATTATCCTTTTGATAAGCATTAAATGATGGCGGGTTTTTATAAATCATGTCCACAGGCGTCGAAAGGGATGCGAAGCAGGCCTCAACAGCATACCCGACTAACCGGTTAAGGTGGGTTAATAAATTCCACCACGAGTGGTTACGTTTGGGTTTTAAGACAGGAATAAAGAAGGGGTCAGAAAACCGCTAGAATGCCTTTTCAATTGCAAGAGGGAAGATGTAGGGAAGAATGAAGAAATTTCCTTTGGGTGTTTATAAAATCCCAGGTAGCAAAGAGCAAGTGCTTCCCCTTCACCCAAATCCTTTAATTTCAGAAGACGTAGTCTGGTGGACATTAAAAACCTTTCCAAGGCATAATAACGGAAGTCTAAAAACGAATACCTTCGTTAATCCAAGACCAGCATAAAGGCAGTCTTCTGTGGTGAAGTGGTTGGGCAAAAGCCTTGCCGTCTCCGACCGCCATCACCATGATTGAAGTGAGGTGCATATATTTAGGCGCCCATCGTTTTCCACACTCATTGCCTACCTCCCATTTGTTCCGTCTCTTCACTACCCTCTTTCGACTCTAAGAAGGCACACATGCACACAGTTGAGTCGTTCCCCTTACTCGATCATGCACGCGCTAACGTTGCCGGTAGTCTGGATTCCATGTTTGCTACCATTCTTGTAAGTACTGGCCTTCCCTTTTCCCAATTTAACTTAGTCCTAATCATTCTCTAAATCTTCAATTTTATCAACAGATCGGTCATCTTCACCCTTGCAGTAAGCTGAAGAATCGCTGATTCCTCCTGGCCTTAGTAATTTTCTCACTTGGCCTTTTCGGGTCGTTTGTACGGGGCAAAGTGATGCCAATTTTTCTCATCCATACTACCACTAGCAGTGGTGGTTGGGTCAGGGCTACTCACTGCAGCCACGACTATGAGCTGTGTATGAATGGAATCAGCCAAGTACCATCGAATCTCCCGTAATTTTATTTTTTTGGTACTTCAGATAAAGCCCCTCACTAGCACATTTATGTGGCGAGTAGAAGCCCACCTTGATTATCCCCTCCTTCCTAAGTAGAACCTTTTGGGAAAGCACAATTTGATGGTTCAGGCATATTTCGCCATAACCGTTGTAATGTTCCATAATGTTCTGCCGCTTTACTCATCCGACCACAATTTCTCCACACACACACCGACACAATCGCCTCTTTCTGGTGGCCTCAGGCATTGTCCTTATTTCTATCCGACTTTATCGTTTACCATGCTGCGTAAAAACACTAAGTATCACATCCTCCTCCTACATCTCCTCCTTTGATGTGCTTTGTGTGTTCTGGTAGAGAGGTCAGTCGGACAGACAATGCACATCTCTACAAATGCAACGAATGTGTGATCGCGCCCACACACTCCCACACCATCCACAGAAACTAACATACAATAACACGGAGTTGGTTTCGTTTTATGAGAAAGTTCTCCTATCCACTATCTCAATCCCACATGAGATATCAGCTCTACATTACGGCAGACATTCCACTCGATCCGCTAGCGCCAGACTCGACAGAGAGGAGGGACCATAGCACTTGAAGGATCTACAGCACTGCCAAACAAGTTTACACCTCTGCTACTATATAAACGTGCATGACGGTGTTGATGACGCATACTGGGATTCCTAAAGTGGGCTATGGATGAAGAACTTGAGGAAAATCTGGGATATTTTACAGGAGTCTACTAGTAGGCAGTGCCACAGGACTAGTGCTGCTTCGCACTTTGGGTAATACAGGCTCATCCGAAGTAAAAAAAGGAATTCAGATGGCGTAAAGCACTGCCAGAATTGAAGATCCAAAAACTAGTACATTTGCCGCACCCATTGCCTTCGAGTTTGGATGGAAGTCGTGAAAAATTGTGATGAGAAGCCACAGTTTATCACCATGCCTTTCTTTTTCTGTGATAGAAATTATGGCTATAACTATAATAACTTCTTAACTGATTACCCTTTGCTGTCACGGATCATCATTGCCTGTAATGTGGGGAACAACAGAAGACTTCTTCTCCTCCTCCATTCCTGGTATGCACTGAGCCAGGATTGGATTACACGGCTTAGTCTAAGCACCATCCTAGCACTTTTGTGCTTTTGGGACAGTAGCCGCCATCAGTGTGCATTCCTTCCCACAGTCGCTCACCTCCAGTAATGCTTGCGATTGCGTCCAATCCATGAACTGAGTGTGTCGATTTCACAAATCGGTTTGGTCAATAGCAATGAATGCTGACTTTCTCTAGATTGACATAAGTGATGATATATTCGGGGTGCTATTTGATATCCAACCAACGTTAGCGAAAGGACGCAAAAGAGGTCACGCATAATCTGAAGCCAACTAATCGGGCCTTAGTGGAGCTTTCTAACAGCATGCACAGGTAACAGCTTAGTCTCCAAATCTGCGTAGACTCGTACCTCGAAACACATTATTGCCAAAGAAACTCGTTGTTCATTTTCATTGACATACATATATGCGTATATTAAGGTGCATAGAGGATTCCCAACTTATTGAAAGTGGGTCACAATCATCAAACATTCACATTTCTTGCTCTCAATTATTTGCAGACAGTTTTGGAGCGGATATATTTGTGTAATAGAACTGAAACAATTACATCAAGTGGACGTTATTTACGGTTGAGGAGAATGAGAATGCAACGTAAGAATCCCTAAGTTGGAATTAAAAAAGGCAGTGTTAAGTGCCCGCATTTGTCGCATTTCAGTGGAAAAGTATTTGTGTCAGTCAGTCCGGATTGTGAAGCCCCTTTCAAGGCGTCGCTGCCTGTCGGGATCAAGCGCATGCGTGCTCCTCCGGACTGCATTCTGACATGACCATTCAAATGTGTCCCGCGATTTGCAATGTGCCCACTACTTTCTCCAATGCACCATATTTACTACTTCATCAATGATTTCATGAGAGGAGCGCCTTTTGCGAAACCGAGTTGCTCAGTAAGGTGCCGATTCCACCTTCCCTCCTTCCTTTTTACGTCGTCTATTATCGCCACTCCTGAGTTCGATCAGGCGGCATGTTTGCCAGCATGCATTTTGGCATAGCTGCAAGTACGGAACCATGTCTTGTAACTCCATGACCCTCTCCAAATTGATGTAAACAGGTTCGCTTTCTTTGGGAGCACAGTGAGTGCGAAAACTGCTCCTTAGGGCTGGAAAGGAAGTGTCTTAGCATAAACCATAGAGGGACGAGGGCATCTACTATTTTCGCAAACAAGTGTTTACGTGTATGCAGTGAACGCGTTGGATGGAAATAACAACCCTAAACTAGCATAATGGGATTCAATAGAAGGCAGGTCGCACATGTAAATGTACCTTGAGGAATTGATAAGATAGAAAATGAAGCTAGGATTGCATTTGTTTGTAGAACAGAATTCAGGGTTGAGTGGACTTGTTTGGTAATCCCATTCTGTCTGTTGATGGGTGATTGTGGAGTTCCAAAATACAGAGTCCATGCATTGCCATTCGTCGTTGTTACCACCAATCCCAACAACAACAACTACAACAACAACAACCTACATGAGACCATCGAAATGCTTCGTCAGGAGCAGCTTGCTAGCTCACTGTACCGCCACGCCATTAAGGCATGGCAGATGCGTTTGTGTAGTGCAAGAGACTACTCCTGCAAGTCGTTATGCAGTTGCGCTACCTGACCTGACCAGACTTGTCAATTCTATAATTTACAATTTTACGAGAAATTCAATTTCACTCTGACATAATTAGAAGATGGCAAAGTGAGAACATCGAAGAATCAGCAAAATCATAATCCATAAAATGCCGCTTCGTTCCTCCTTTCCAACAGGCACAGGGCGAAGACCAAAACACTGCCCGCCGCAGCCGGTTATTCGTAATTTGTGTTACTTCACAAATTCCAGCGTCAATGCAAATGACATTACAGCCAGTGAATTTGCAGCTCCACATTTTCAAACTCTCAAACACTTTAGCACACGCATTCCTCCCTCTCCTTTGCCTTTACCACTGCTTACAGGTCAACAGCTCATCTTTCCACTTTTTTGCTCATTCAGGTAATTTGCTTGCTAAGTCATATTTCAACGGATTTGCTTCATTCTGTCTGCATTCCTTGCAGCCATTTAATCCTCAAGCCTCACTTGGTTTAAATCGCTCATTTGAAGAGTGTACCTCTTCCTTGGAGGTAGATAACAGCCGATTTGTGTGGAGAAGCGGGTTCATGGAATGTTCTCCAGCAAAGAGGACAACAATTTAGCCAGCCACATCAATTCCATAAATGCCCGCATACCGAAGCAGCGTGAGATCTGTTAACGTCAGTATGTGACGATGTGATGAGAGCAGAGTCAATATCGACGCTACTAAGGCTCCTTGTCTGGCACTTCTCATTCCCCATCACATTCATCATTACTGTCACCAACACATTGCTTGTAACTATGACCGATTTGGCGTGGAGAACTGCGGTCATCTCAGCATCTCTGTGGACAGGGCTACTTTGAGGTGAGGAAGATTAATTTTCATTGTAACAGTGGAGAGCGTCCTCAAAATGCTCTGCTCTCTACACCTTCTTAGGCAGGTCTGTATCTGACCACCTTGATGAAGAGAGCTCGCTGCCTGTTCTGGAGGAAAATAGGGGAGAAATGCGCTAGTTAAATCGGAGTCCCGAATCGCAAGAGAAGGAGGAAATGAAGGATGAGAGAGAGAACGAGGAGAAAAAGAAGGAAGGGAGAGAGCGTGTGTAAATTTAAATTAACTTGCGGCTCAAAGATCAGGCAGCAGTGTTTTGGTTTTCATCCACTCCGTAACTTCACCTATTCATTCACACACCTACTTTCCCATCTACCTACTAAAATACCATCTCAATACCTCTTCCTCACCCCACAGCTTTCTAGCTCAAAAATCCAATTTCTGTGCAGCACACTACTTCACTACTGTCCACGCCTCCTTCCCGAATACTCCTTCACAACTCCTAGTCCTCATCCATTAATCCATCCATCCATCCATCCATCCATCCATCCATCCATCCATCCATTCACCTATAAGTATACACACCTGCATTAACGCTTCACCTTCTTGGAAGCAGTAATAAGCCCTTCACGTTCTCCGCGATCCTCCCAAACCTAAGTAACAATGAACGTTGATGATGATGCTGCACAAACACAATCAAATTTCACTTACCACACAGCCGAGTACGAGACAAGCACTCACGGACCCCCACAAACCATGACATGTAGCTACTACTACCCACGCTTAACACAGACAAATCAACTAACCGCTCAGTCCCTTCTCAGAGAAGCAATAACAAATAAAACGCAAATGTCCCTCATCACCTTTATTATTTTAAACGCAAACACTCCCATTGCTAGGGAGCACATCTCGTGCGCATGTGGCCCGAGTAAGAGCATAGAAAACTTGCAACCATTGTTAATCTTCTGTTAATAGCAATCAAGCATACCGGTAGTAAATATTGAGTGGGTGGAGCGAGTTTTTGATGAGCCTGGTCTACTGCTTGCATAGATACATGCAGTTGATTCAGGCTCGTCGACGCTGTCTCTGTGCAGCACCATGTATACATGCTGATGGTAAGTGTGCAATTGAGCAGCCTCAGTGGCTCCAACGACACTGCTCATTTCAGCGGAGGTCGAGCCGATCGTAACTGAGGAGGCGAGGGAGACGTCAATACCATCATCACCGTCTCAAGCATCACCAACATCTCTCACCTTGCGCCATCTTCCCCATCTCAGTCGACAAGATCCGCCAGTAGGTGAAATGCACATTGTCTATCTTATTCTACTGAAGGGCGTGGGTGCTGTTGGTGAGCCTCCGACCCAACTGTCAAATGGGAGAGATAATGATGATGACTACGATGGATGGAGGGATGAATGAGTAGAGAGTGAAGAATGATTGGTGGTATTTACTCACCTGACATGCTGTCCGGACTAACGATGCCGCGACTCGATGAGTGGAGTAGGGAGGTGCTGCACTTGACCTTGTGCCTTTCCTCGAGAGGGACTTGCGCTGATGACCCATGTGCGGCTGCTTGTTGTGTCTGCAGACCGTCGTCCCACCCACCTGCCAGGCACCATCCACGTGGTTGGGCGAGGAGGCAGTGAGTTAGTCTGGGCTGATCAATCGCAACACCGTGCCCATGCGTCTGCTGGTGGTGGCTGGCATCGCTGGCCCTTCTCCCTGCCCTCTCCCTCCACCTCACCAATGAGGTAGTCCTCCACTCCGAAATTTACTTGCAGGCCTGCGTGAAAGGAAAGAGGAGGATGAGGAGAAGGAGGAGGGTGAGGAAGAGAAGAGTTTCACCACACGCATTGGGTAAAGCAGTGGATACCATCAATAAATGAACAAACCAATGACTTAATGATTAAATGTACAAAGGCATGAATGAAATGGAGAGACACAGGGAGGGGGGAAGGAGTGAGGGAGAAGAAGGAGGTGGTAGGTAGGAGTGAGGGCAGTAGGCATGAGAGAAGTAGAATAAAGTGGACAATGCAAATTCGACGTACTGGTGGATATGGATGACTGAGATGGGTAGGACTGGGATAATGTGGGAGGGGCCAACGCCAGTTGAGATGGCAGCGATGGACATTGGCGTCTCTTCCTACGCATCCTCTTCCTCCTGCTCAATTGCACACTTGCCATCAACGTGTAGACTCGGCGCTGTACACAGACAGCGTCGACGAGCCTGAATTAACTGCATGTACTTATGCAAGCAGTAGACCAGACTCATCAAGAACTCTCTCTCTACCCACTCAATATTTACTACCGGCATGCTCGATTTCTACTGACAGAAGTAGTGCAATTGCGACGTTAAAATACGATATGTCTATCGGTTGCTTTGTTGATTGATCGATTAATTTGGTGGAGACAACTGATGCGATTTGAATGCTGCAGACATACAGGCAGGCAGACAGAGAGGCGTAGTAGTAGGCAGTTTTAGATAAGCTAAGCGTATGGGTAGTTGGTAGTTGGCCGCCTATGCTTTCAAGTCGAGAGTCGTCCAGTTGCTCGGTGCTTTTGCCATTCACACGTGGTATCTGCAGTTGATGTACGGCAATGTTGTAAGCGAAACCGTCACCTCCAAATTCATCTCCTGCCTCCACATAAACCTGTATGACAGGAAATGGGAAGTGAACGTAGAGTTGGTCAGGGGCATTAATGAACAGCAAACAACGTAATGAAGTGTAGAGCTCACTTGCGACAGCTCAAATGCTCCATTGATTCACAGTTTTACTTGCCTAGTCAGACTTGTGGCCCGTGAGGCGCATTGTTGTGCGAACCATAGCGTCCTCTACAGGACGCCACTCACTTTAGTTGGAGGGAAAGCACTTGTTAAGCTAATCGTCGTTGAGGTCAGCGTCAGGCCCTTACGGCTGTAGGTCATGGATTCAGTGTGAACCCACTGCCTCCATACACTTCGACTCTGCTCTTCCCTCTCTGCTCACTTTAGCAGCAGTGGATAACACATTGGCTTACGACTGAGTGCCCACTTACCTCTGAGCTCACTTGCGACAGCTCAAATGCTTCATTGCTTCACAGTTTTACTTGCCTAGCTAGACTTGTGGCCCGTGAAGCGCATTGTTGTGGAGAACACCGCGTCCTCTACAAGACGCCACTCACTCTGGTTGGAGGGAAAGCACTTGTTAAGCTAATCGTCGTCGAAGTCGGCGTCAGGCACTTACGGCTGTAGGTCATGAATTCAGTGTGAACCACACTGCCTCTACACACTTCGACTCTGCTCTTCCCTCTCTGCTCACTTTAGCAGCAGTGGATAACACACTGGCTTACGACTGAGTGCCCACTTACCCCGCGGACATGGCAGATTAATCACGCGAAGAGAACTGGCGTGGA
The DNA here is from genome assembly GCA_001693075.2 of Taenia saginata. Taxonomy (NCBI): domain Eukaryota; kingdom Metazoa; phylum Platyhelminthes; class Cestoda; order Cyclophyllidea; family Taeniidae; genus Taenia; species Taenia saginata. The sequence goes on from LWMK02000102.1 coordinate 241,353, forward strand.
TGCGATCATTGTTTCCTCCAAATATACTGCCTCCAACACAACGCCTCAGATGCTTGACAAATAGCTTTGCATCCAAGACCACGGATTAATGTCGAACTTCTAGGTGTTTAAAGAGTTACCAAGTCTGAATGTAGCATTGCAGTAAAATTGCAAGCGAAACAAATTCGTCCCTTCTTTTTCAGCGTAAATGTTTGCTGCATTCGTTACTGTGCACAACTTTGCCTATTATCCTAATAATTTTAGTAAATGATGTGGTACTGTGGCTGAGGTGTCCCTTAATATGATAGAGGAGTTAATCTTGCACTTGCTTATACGAGTAAGTAACTGCTGCTATTGTCAGAGGCGGCACTTTGGACTTGACGGTGTTGATTGCTTCGCCATGGTGGTGGTGTTTATAGTAGTGGTGTTTTTTGTTTCGTGCCTCTACAACCCATTTCGTGTTTACATTATGGCTTTTGAAGCCTTGCCATGGCCCTTCTGCATTCGGTTTTGGTCTAACGGGCCTTGAAGATCAAGCCCTACACTGGCACTGCATCAACAATCTACCTGCACTGTCGGTGTTGGGATTGGCTTAAGCGCGCTGCATCTGCAGATGTCTCGAAGGATCGTCGTAGCAAGGGCATGAGTCGCCGTCGTCGTCAGTGTATCGGTATGATGTCGATGGAGTGGGATAGAGGAGCAACAGGGCTTGATGGTGGTAAGTGTGTCGTTGATTACTGTCAACCATTGAAGACATATGCAGAAAAAAGAAGTATTAGGTAGAAATGGTGAGGGTGTGTATTCACAGCATAAAGCTGGGTTTTAGAGGAGAAAAAGGATGATGAGGAGGAGGAGTAGGAAGAGGAAGGAACATGCTGGCCAAGTCGATGGGCACTGTCGTCACCGTTGGCGCTGTTGGCATTGGCGTCACCACTTCCCTCGACATCCTTATCGTCTGCAATGCCGCCATTCACAAGTACGTTGGCTGGCTATTTTGAATCCTACCCTATTTGTCCTATACCTACTTCTATCTCCTTATCCCTTTTTTGTGTCCCTTTCTCTGTCTCTCACTCTCTACTTCTTTCTCGTGCATTGTTGGCACAGCATTATTTACGCACTGACTCAGTATTCGTAATAAATGTTCTAGTCGACGCGTTGGCGACTTATTCTTATGGGAGAGAAAACGATGAGGACGACGATGGGTAAGAGGGCAGGAAAGTGTTGTACTCGGTCTCTTACCTTTTCTCGAGGGGGACTAGCGATGATAACCCATGTGCGGCTGCTTGTTGTGACTGCAGCCCGTCGCCTCCACCCACCCGCCAGGCACCAACCACGTGGTTGGGCGTGCTCATGCGGCTGCTGGTGGCTGGATGTGAGTGTTTCTCTTCCTGCTTTGCTCAGCTGCATTTGCGCATACACACGGAAGAGGATGTTCATTAAGAATTCCCTCTCCGCTCCTTCGCTGTCTACCACTAACACGATTGAAAGTGCTTCATCTTCTTACTCAGACCACATGCGCGTGAGATGTGCTTCTTGGCAGTAGGATTGTTTGCGTCTAAAATATTAAAATTGATAAGGGACGTCAGCGTTTTCCCTGTTATTTGTTTGGGAAGGTACTAACCGCTTTGCTGATTTGTCGGCGTGTCTGCTCACCGCGTTATTCCAACAGCACGGGTAGCAGTTGCATGTTATGGGTTGTCAGGGTCCGTAGGTGCTCGTTTCGCACTCGGCTGTGTGGTAAGTGAAATGTGACTGTGCTTGTGCATCGGCATCAACGGTCATTGTTACTTGGCTTTGAGAGGATCACGGAGATCGTGAAGGGCCTATTACTGCATCCAAAAAGGCAAAGCTTAAATGCAGTTGTGCATGCGAAAATGCGCTGCTCTTGCACATTCAATAAAAAACTTAATGTCAGCATACCTTAATACACATAAAGGTGCACGCGACTACAAATAGGTTCCATGTGTTGTACATAGGCGATGTGAAAAGAAAGGATGACAACAGCATAACAGTGCATTTGAATGCAGCAACAAAATAAATGGCCGGCAAGATGAGAAGCATACATCTCAAACAGCAAAACCAAACAAACCCGAGTTCACGAAAGGATCCCCACTAGATATGGCTTTGTGACACTCCTCCTCGTTTCCGCATTTCTAACGTCAACGCAATTACCACCACAATTCACTATCCTTCTCAAAGAGACAACAAACTTGCCTATCACTTCTACTCCAATCTCACACTCGTCTCGTCCCCTCGGCAAGCACTCATGTAATCACCTCATGCTGGTGCCACAAAAGTGACACCCGTCACATCGCCACGCCATCCACCACAACGGTATCGTACATATCGAGGTCTACATTGCAGGACGAATGAGAGTCCTCCACGAGAAATTCCAAAATCTCTCGATGTCCACCATTTTATAGGTTCACCAAGACCCCTTCGCCACCACACTAAGCCCACAACATCTGAAAAGGACAAGAAGCATGAAGCGAAGAATCTGATGCTCCAATGTCCGGGTCACCACAAAACCATGATACGCAAACGTGAGTAAGGAAAACGAAATGCTCATTAAGTAAAATCCCAACACCGCTTCGAGTTGCAGTCTGCACAGTGATGCAAAACGCGTCCTGCAAACACAATGTCAACAGGACATCGTGGCGTTGAAGCCCACTGCACTGAATCCTTGACCAAATAAAAATGTGGTAAAAGCTGGTAAGTGCTAATCACTCACATCAGATAAGTGTTTGGTGCAACAGAGAAGACGAGATTCGCATTCACAGCTGTTTAGTAATGCCTCTATCATTTGCTGATAATGCTCCACTGGAAACATGCATCAAGACGAAATAAAGGTCCACTATAGCATTCAGACCAAGAAATTTCAGCACTCACTTACACCTCCCAATCTTCACATAGGCGAAGCCCTCTCAATTGACACTCAATTGCGAAAACATCCACCAGAGGATCCGCAAGAGAACCCAGGTTCTAAGTCAACCGCGTAAAGAGCTGTACCACCTAACAACTATGCTCCCTTATTGCTGATATTTAGGACACAATCAACGTAAAACAGTTTGTCTAATCTGTCAATCGCAAATAAAATGCAGTTGTTTTGCAAAAACCTTAGTAAAACAACGGATATGCATGTACACGTGCATATTTATGCAAAGATTTGAATAAATTAGAAAAAGACAAGAAACGCGCAACTAGATGGCAAAAAAGAAGACACTGTAGCCACTCGAGAATTTTTTGCCTGTAAAAAAGACACATTATTATTGCAGAATACACATATTTAGTTAAACAGATGAAAAGGAACTGCTAGCATGGCCTGAAGGCTAGCCCCCTCCCCACTCAACCGACTAGGGCAATATGGCCACCCAAATGAACAAAACCGAAACCGGCCATGAGAACAAACAAGGTATTGCGACACCATTGACCCAAAAGGCAACTGCTGTGCACAAATGCGATTCTAGTGATGCTGTTGCTTATTTGTTGATCGTAAAGGCAGGCAAGAGGCAGTAAGTGTGGTGCAGGGTGTGAATTGATTAGGATCTTCGACGACTTACCCGCAAAGGTTGCCAGTAAGCTAATGGAGGGACGTTTCGGTGCGCACCCCCAATCCTATCCTAGGCCGAATTATTGCGGTGCACGCATCCTTCGGTAGAAACAAAGAAAAATGAATGTTTAGCTGAAGACGACAATGTAATGATTGGAACAGAGGCAAAAGGAGATGAAGTCGTAAAAATAGAGAGAAAGAGAGTGAGGGAGGAGAAATGAGGATTGAAAATGGACAACGTAGCATGTCCCTACCTGGTGCTGTGGTGCAGCGTGCCTTATTTCCTACCCACTTTCTCCCGTTTATTCCCTAACTGATCCACTTATTCACCCATCTAGCCATGTGACCAAATAAAACATGAAGGAACTGACCTAATGAAAGGAATCTGTATTTTCTTTCCGATGGCACACTCGTAGATGCTAAACACGGTTTTCCCCTTCCATGCGATTTGCACAATATATCAGATTAAATAACACTGAATTTACACATGGAAATGAAGTATGGGGAAGAGAGGAGAGGATAGATTAGGAAAAGGAGAGGAGAATGAGGGGTTAGTAATGTAGTTAGCCCTTAAGTTCTACGATACCTACCTGATTTGACCTGTGATATCTTTGGAACGGTATAGATGAGAAGGTGGGAGTGACGAGGAGATGCAGAGGGATGCAACGGAGGTGGAGGAAGAAGAGAAGACTGGAGGTGGGGAGGAAACGAAGCAGGAGGGAAGCAATGACGAATAGCTGAATGGTAGGAAGGGGAGCGCAAAGCAGGATGAATGTTTGTGGACGCGACAGGGCATGGAAGAGCACCTCTGACGGTTAGTTTTGTGAGTGATCACTTCGAATCTGACACGTTTGATTCGATTCGTAGCATGTGTCGCGTGGCGTCTTGTAAAGCCATCTGGCGTTGGCTTCAGATACAGCATCCCTCGATGGTGGTTTTGCGAGGGCAGACATCACTCACTCTCGTGCTTTTCTACCGTGGGCGAATTTTGTGTATCATTGTAGATGCAAAGGAGGCGGAACGGAATGAGAGGGACCACCCACACTACTGTGATGTAAATTAAATGCACTGTCTTAAAGGGACTGCTTGTCGTCAACTTTCAATCCCTAAAGTTTTCTTTTAGAACGTATTTTGGGAATTTGCAGACAGTAAGTGCAAATGGAGGTAGAATTGATTAAAGAAATTAGCAATTCATTCCTAAAGATCGCCATGGAGCTGACAAAGGTGCTACTCAGGCCAATTATTGTTCTTGAACCAGGAACGACAGTGGCAGTGGTTTCATCTATCCAGTGAGGAAGAAGCAAGACGCTTGTGTATCCACACAGTGATGGGGCACTGCTTTCCTTATTTTTCCTCCTCCTTCTTTCAAACGTTTCTGAATTCATTCACTCACCCATTTCGTCCGGACATGTAGTCGAGAAAAGCCTGCAGGAATCGACTTTGCGGAAGGAATGCGAATTACTATCCAACAGCACACTTGAAGACACCAGTTGTATCAATGTTGGAACAAGGCCCACTAATGAGGTAAAGAAGAAGAAGAATAGGATGGAGCAGGGTTTGAGAAGAAGAAGGTGGTGGCATAAGTCAGTGTTACATTTTCTGATTCTGCTTCTTTTGGCCTGTAAACTTATTTGATACGTAAAATCGTGGATGAATGGGCAGGTGTTGTAAGGAGGAAGGAAAGAATAATCGTATGGTAAAGCGTGAGGGAAAGTAAAGTAATTGAAGGGATGAGCTGATGAATGCAGTCGAGATAATTCGAAGAACATCATGCAGATGAGCCAGAAGTGTGTGATAGGGTAAGGTATGGATGGGGTCCAACAAGAGAGGGATGAATATGATTGAGTCAACTTTGACCTGAAAAGCATGCTCATGCATGCTAGAACCGAAAGTGGTGCTTTGCGAGCATTGGTAAGAGTAGGTACGAACGGGAGGGATGAAATAATGGAATGAGTAAAGCTAAATAAGTGGGTTAAACACACACAAACACACACACACAAGAATGGGTGATCAAAGGCAGATGAACAGGCATGAAAATGATGCCGATTAATTGTTTTATGAAGGGGTGATCCATGGTAGTTGGGTAAATAGAGAGGTGGATACATGGTCGCAGGATGGATGGATGGATGAATGGGTGGATGAATGGCCCCTTGGATGGCTAGGTGGTTGGGTAAACAAATGGATGGATGGATGGATGGATAAGGGTTGAAAATAACAAACTGGCATGTCAATTGATTGGTCGAGATGAGTGAGAAGGTGGTTTCAGACTACGTGGTATCAACCATTTTCAAGAGGAAGTAAATGAAGCAATAATTGCACGTACGATCTTGTTTGGGATGCTGTTATGCACATTAGCTGTAGCTCGGCATGGCATCTCATCGCTACTTCTCGTCCATTCTGACCATCATTTGCCAGCTCTGTAATCTACTGGCTACTTGCAAGACGACCATCATGATCAGAAAAGACTAAGGAGTCAACTTGTCTACTAAATCGAGGGCTTAATTGGAGACCAGGTTTAATAGACTTACCTTCTACTTATGAATGAAATAAGTAGAGCAGAATTAGTTGGTAAGTAAGGACGTTAAGGTCTTCCAGGTGAACAAAAATGGCTTTCGCCTCACATAATGGAGATACTGAGCATGATCTGATTTCTTCTTACCACGTTTGTTAGTCATTGCTTTGTTTCCTAAGCAGTTTTATTGGTCATTTACAATTTCTGTTGTGTCATGTTAGATGCGCATGCTCGAAAGGAAATCGTAGTCCCTTGACCACCTCCAACTCAACCATGTGTCACGGACCTTCAACGTGCCACACTTCTGCAAACAAAACAGCCATGAAACTGGTAGCGCATTCATATGAGCGATGCTGCTACAGGCTGAGACAAAGCCTCTCTTTTTACATCCTTCTCCAACAATTTGTGCCGATGTGACAAATCCCACTCAATGCACATTCACCAGAATGGATGCTGATGCGCACACTGACCACCCAGACATCACACTCACCGATGAGTGTCGCCATAGTCTGCCTTCACAACTGCCATATCATCTTCTCAATAATATCTATGCATTGCTCAGCGCAGATTGAGGGGCTGAGACTGACCAATGAAGATTGACTTACTACTGGGCGGATTGAGCTTATGATCGCACTGTTTTTGAACTGTGACTCTAGGAACGGACAGGCTGCATCCCGCTTATTGGAACCTGCTTCCTCCAACACTGAGTCACATCGCAAGCCCTTCACCCGTGAATTTAAAACAATTTATGGCTACTTACCCATCACACCAAACTCATGGTGTATTAAGAAAGCACCCCGAATATCTCTGCTCCTAAGGGAAATTAAAAGTCCTTGCGTGACCTTATCAACAAGGCAGTTCTGATCATTCGTGTATGAAAGGGGTTGCTGTTGCAATAGCAGGGAGTACAGTATTGCGTGACAGAAATGTCTCATCACAGGTCACTTGGTTGTATTCGATTCCCTTACTGTAATCGATGAGGTGCGCTTTAACACGCAGGTTAATCGTTCTGGAATAGGTGAGGTGATAACGAAAGGGCAGCTCATGCTCCTGATGTCAGGCATTTCACCAAATACGAGGTGAAAACCCCCACCTAGTACTGTGATCCACCCATTGACTTAAAAATACACTTTGTTGCATTTTATGCCAGCGGCTGAAATTTCGAAGTGATACGGGTTTCGGTGGATGCAGTAGAGCCACCGACGTGTAGACCATTTAATTGATCGTTTGGAACACATGCAGTAATGTTTCGCGCACGATGTGCACAAGCAGGTGTCGGATCTGTGGGCTATTGGAACCGTCCTCTCCCACATCCCAATGCTGCTTCTCCCAATGACAAACTTTTAGGAGTAACTATAATCATGCCTCCTGGTTCCTTTAAACAATCATCCTATGGTTGACTCACATGAGCCTCTTGCCAGTTCCATTTAACTCAAGACATATTAACACTTTTACCTCTTCCGCCGGATGCACTCAGCCTTGTTGAGTCTGTAGGTAAAGGCTTATTGCCCAATCAGTCAGTTGTTCACCCAGCAGCATGACTGGACGATCACTGCTAGCAGATGGCAGAAGTATTACGGCGGTTACGCTGCACAATCGTTGTCGCATAGCAGTAGCTGCAACATCGCTCCCATTCCTCACTCCCTCGTCGTGCGTTTGATGGATTCTTTTCTACTTCGACACCAGTCAATTCGGGAGACTGCCTTATGCGGCCTGCTGAAATAGACTAAACACAAGTAGTACTCGAATGTGCTCCTGAGGTACTTCGATCGCAGATTGGCTCCCTATATTGTAAAAAATCGGGTTCCAAAAAAGGACTACGGAGGTACACTTGAAGCCAGATGGATTTTCCTTACTCTTTCCGTTAAACGTGAGCGGCTGATGAAGCACTTCGACATAAACCCCTGTAAGATGAGTAAAATTGGCAAATTTTACAAAATTGTCCTTATGTGCACGCGGTGAAGGTGTTAGAGAGAAATGGTGCTGCCGCAATGGAAGGCCAGAATTCAAGATAGGGTGCTTTACTCATTCCAATATGCGTCTAGGAGATAGAACAGAATAGAATAGCAGGTAAAATGTATTTGCTAAGGGTGCTGCCGAGTGGCTGTACGAACACTTGCAGAGCACAGGACATACCAACCTGAATACAGACTCGATTCTCCATCCACTTTCACCTGCTACTTTAGGAATGCGGGGTTATAGAGGAGAGTAACCACTTCCAGTTTGGGATTTCTCTGCAAAGATTAACGATGTCCAAAAGTCCAAGGTATTTGCCTGGTGCTCGAACAACTTCCGGGGGAAGGTCTGTCACCTCAACGGTGTGTGATCCCAACTTAAAGAGAAATGCACGAACTAAGTTTTCTGGCAATAAAATTCATCGTGTAGTGCTCATAAACAATCTAAGCAATCACATTGCAATGCACACAGAAATCATGAGAAGTACAGTCTAGAACCTGCGGTTGAGAGTGAGTTAAGCCAGGGCACTTCAGAGAAAACATAAATGGTTTAACTTACCTTCCAGTCCATATCACGAGACCTAACATGCAGCTTGCAAGTGAGAGAATTGAGTGTGAGGCCGCGAATCCCCTTCGTCTGTGAGCAAGGAGCCATAATCAACCTTGGGAGCACCGTTTAAATGAGGTGAGAGCATTGGTTACTTTTGATGGTCAGCCTTCTCTGGACTACTCATCGTAGCGTTAAAAGCGGTAGCGAAGTAAGGGAATGTGTGTGTTAGGTCACGGCTTCCTTCTTCCCAGTGAGCAGTGTGATTCAATCAACCTCAGGAGGATTGTTTAAAGGAGCCAGGAAGAGTGATCATATTTACCCCTCTAAATGCTGCGATTAGGAGGAACAGCATTGGGATGTGCGAGAGGGTGGTTTCGACACCCTACAGACTCGACATTCTGTTTGTCCACAAACTNGGATTTTCCTTACTCTTTCCGTTAAACGTGAGCGGCTGATGAAGCACTTCGACATAAACCCCTGTAAGATGAGTAAAATTGGCAAATTTTACAAAATTGTCCTTATGTGCACGCGGTGAAGGTGTTAGAGAGAAATGGTGCTGCCGCAATGGAAGGCCAGAATTCAAGATAGGGTGCTTTACTCATTCCAATATGCGTCTAGGAGATAGAACAGAATAGAATAGCAGGTAAAATGTATTTGCTAAGGGTGCTGCCGAGTGGCTGTACGAACACTTGCAGAGCACAGGACATACCAACCTGAATACAGACTCGATTCTCCATCCACTTTCACCTGCTACTTTAGGAATGCGGGGTTATAGAGGAGAGTAACCACTTCCAGTTTGGGATTTCTCTGCAAAGATTAACGATGTCCAAAAGTCCAAGGTATTTGCCTGGTGCTCGAACAACTTCCGGGGGAAGGTCTGTCACCTCAACGGTGTGTGATCCCAACTTAAAGAGAAATGCACGAACTAAGTTTTCTGGCAATAAAATTCATCGTGTAGTGCTCATAAACAATCTAAGCAATCACATTGCAATGCACACAGAAATCATGAGAAGTACAGTCTAGAACCTGCGGTTGAGAGTGAGTTAAGCCAGGGCACTTCAGAGAAAACATAAATGGTTTAACTTACCTTCCAGTCCATATCACGAGACCTAACATGCAGCTTGCAAGTGAGAGAATTGAGTGTGAGGCCGCGAATCCCCTTCGTCTGTGAGCAAGGAGCCATAATCAACCTTGGGAGCACCGTTTAAATGAGGTGAGAGCATTGGTTACTTTTGATGGTCAGCCTTCTCTGGACTACTCATCGTAGCGTTAAAAGCGGTAGCGAAGTAAGGGAATGTGTGTGTTAGGTCACGGCTTCCTTCTTCCCAGTGAGCAGTGTGATTCAATCAACCTCAGGAGGATTGTTTAAAGGAGCCAGGAAGAGTGATCATATTTACCCCTCTAAATGCTGCGATTAGGAGGAACAGCATTGGGATGTGCGAGAGGGTGGTTTCGACACCCTACAGACTCGACATTCTGTTTGTCCACAAACTTGCTCTCCATTCGCTCCTGGGGAGCAGGTGGGTAGCTAGGCCGGTCAGGAACCATTCTCGGTAGTAACGACAGTAGAGGACGCAATGGCATAGTCGATTGTATGGCCTCTATGAAATAAAGCAAAGGATGACATCTGCGTCATACTATGCCAATCAGAGCCGTTATAACCCTTGCAGTTTCTCATTGGAGGTGGGATTACCTAATGGGCACGTATTTATCAATTCATATGCAAAATTTGCGAAAGCAATGTTCTGCAAGCCATCCAATTACCCTGTAGGCTCAACTGGAACTAAATTGTGCATAAAAAAGTCGATATCACGTGAACCCTTGATGTTGGGGAACTCTCTCGAGCCAAAATAGTGTTCTTGCTACTTGAAAACTATATGAGTACTCTGAAGTTCCATTACGAATCAAAGTACGACTACGTAAATGGAAATACATTGTTTTTGGTATAAGGGTAAAAAACATTAATAATTGATAATAACTGTTTCCTAAAGGATTTTATGCAAGGATGAAATCCACTCAACTGTGGTTTTGAGGCATGGATTATCAGCCAGCTACTATCCCCAGACTAAGTATATCTTGCACCCGTTATGCTGACCTCGGCTCTACAGAACCCTGAGCATTGCATAAACTAGTGAAACTGATTTCCATTTAAAGGATAAGAAACTGAGATTCGCATATCAGTCACGTCAAGCTGGCACAGGCATATGAGAAATGCCATTCCTCTTCATTATTCGAGAATCTGTTGGGCAAAGATGGTTCACTTCGCCTTACATCTTGACATCATTTCGTCGAAACAACACATTCTCGAGGACGAGCAATTGTCTTGCATGGAATTGTACCCAGCCAAGTTCCAGGCAAATGCAGTTTGCGCGAATAAGGGATTCGATTCGACCGAAAATGGCAAATCGTCTTCCTCCTTTTCCTTGATCTGTGACGAGTATCTAATGCTGGTTTGGCGTTAACCTTCTACGCTTCTGACCCCAGGTCCTCATTTCCTCAATGAACGGCTGCACCAGAATCTGCCGCGAGTTAGTTTGAGACTTCTGTTTTCCTGTGGCACACGTAGGAAGAAGTAGACTTTTCGAAGGGACGCTATTTGTTGTTGAATGAACGGCTTCGTTCCTCATTGAAGCAGGGTTCGATCACAGAGCAGATGGAAGGATTAGAACGCGGACCAATATTGCTGCCGACCTTCGCCTAAGAAAGCGTCTGAGAGTTACCAAATATGAAGGTATTCTGATGCAATATATTGAATTGGTTCCACATGCCCCTGAAGAGTACTCATTAATAAAATGGATGGCGACAATAAATCTGTAAGGATTAGAACCTTGCAAACACACATGAGATACACTCCAACGACAGCAAATAAAAACGCTTCACTGAACAAGTCTTTATGCATCAATGACGGTGCAAGGCGTTACTACCCAAATGGCCATAAAAAATGTTGCTCTGTGGACACGTCAAAAGCCCCATGAGCTTCTGTGTATTTACTGATATGCAGAATATATGCAACAACTTGTAAGTTTCGGAGTCTTATGAGTGGTTTTGAAGTGGCCATCATTTGCATTTCGTTTATGTGTATGGGACTGAATCGGGTGGCTGTAGGCGGTCATTCTGTTCTCTCCCGAATGTGGGGAATCTTGAGTTCCAGTTGCTTTCCTTTATCTGGCATTATTTCACAGGGTTCTACTTTAGTTGGTCACAAATGCCTGTGCAACAAGGTGCTTGCAGTTTCACCAAAATGTAAATCCAATGCGCAAAGATGTCGTCGGGCGAAAGTGGATCGCGGCTGTCCTCTGTACAAGAGGGCTCTCAACTTTGTAACGTTCAACTTAACCAAGCGTTATTGACAAGAAAGGCGTCACAGTCATGTGAGAAGTTCCAAATAGAAATCACTATATGTGTCTAGAAGGAATGGGCATGAAATTTGGGTGCTTCAAAGGGTCAAAAATCAAAGTGAGTTAATTGTAAGCCAAGCAAGTGCACCAGAGAGGATGCCACAGCGTCCAGTAACTCGATGTGAAGGTGAGAATTGGTGGTGACTTCGCTAAGATCGTTCACAAGGATACAAATGAGCTAGCATGGACAACAATATATGAAATAATATTTTAACTACACGTCCGAATTGAATGAATGTCCGAAAATTTAAGTGACCTATTGGGTGAGTTGGTCGAGCTCCCCGGCCGTAATGAGAGGACCCTAACAAACGCTTGTAGCAACCTATGAAACTAAGAAAACCTCGAAACTTAATCTGATTAGTAGGTGTCGATTAAGATCACATCTGTATGGTACGATCTCTAGGAACTGCCTTCTTATATTACTGGACCGCATGTCCTACAGGGTAAACGCAGTGTTGCTATAGGGTTATTCCCTAGGGCTCACGATCAATCCAGCGTCTTATAGACGTTCCATAATCAGTTTAAAGGCAGTGTTATGCTCACGTGTATTAATAGCAGAGACATGAGTTTCTTCAGTACTGATTGTCCAACATTTCAGAAATAACAAAATAATGCTGTGTTTATCAGACGTTGGAGGGTGGCCTTGCATTGCCGAGTCAATTAGCATTGCCCGAAACCCAAGGAACCCAATCGGCAACACAAAAACTGTCTCATTGTTGTCCACCGCTATCTCTTTCGCTTACCATCAACCTGACACTGGGTCCGAGCATTGAACCTACTTTGCTTTGTGCAGGATGCCTAAAGGATCGCCTATGTGGGTGATGGGAAGGAGGACTATTACGGTAAGGCGGTCAAAATCCTAAGAAGCGAAGCACAATCACAGGATGCCACCGCGAAGCAGGATGCCCATGACGAGCTTGTCTGCATCACAAACTCGTTCCTAATCATCCTGTTTTGCTAGAGGGTGTATTTTTATTGCATAGGAAGTGGTAAGCGAATAGTTAGCTGCCGGATAGGACTGGTTTCTCGCATGTCTATCGTATGCATCAAAACACTTGTTTGCCAAAACTGAAATTCTTGCCGTGCAAAGTATTTGTCTTTTTGGTTAATATGAGTTACCTAGACCCATAGTTAATTTAAGCTGCCTGTAGGTTTGAATGTTGCCTCAAAGAGAGCTCTAGAGACATCACCCTTGTTTACTTTCGGTGGCAAGACTACTCCCTGTGCTTCAGTACCTGCGTAATTAAAATCAGAATTTGCGAAAGAAGTGTAGGCAGCTTTGACTTGACATGGAAAATCGGCGTCGCACACCGTGTTTTTGGCCGATTCTGGACACGTACTTATGCAAGTACGCTGTTTAGGTTTTCCGCCCACGCAATCATCCAACAAGGACTCTTCCTTTACTACCAGCTCCATCTTCTGATTCGGCTATAGTGCTTTTGTGAAACGAGAAACGAATAGAGTCATGTGTAAGGGAGCGAGTAAGACCTCAAACTCTATTGCTAGATTCGCTGTGCCTTAAACGAAATGGACTCCACAGAGGAATCGTTTCACATTAACTACCCTACCCATAAACCAGATCTAACAACTAGAATCGTTTCACATTAACTACCCTACCCATAAACCAGATCTAACAACTATATTGAAGCGATTTTTGGCCGAGCCAACGAAGTGCACTCCCTGCGTGCCTATCTAAGCAGGGATTTTTGTTTGTTAGGCTTTTCTTATAAGATGCCTTGACCTCTTTTAATCCCCACACTGGTTCGCTTGCAGCACTTTGGGATATATGGCAAATTAAGGGGTTTGGATCTGAGTAGTCGCACGATGCAATTCGCACTGGACAATCTGCCTGGATGAGTGATGTTGGCAGTGCCAGCCATCACAATTTACTAATTCTGAGACGATATCTTACTTGTAATGCAGAACGCTTCGATATCAAAGCAGTGGTCTAGGCGTTCATAGCAAACGAATTTACGTAGAACTTGACGCGATGCAAAATATTGACTCGTACGCATCTTAATTTGCAAAGGACATAGCCAAATGGGTGCCTGTAGGAGGTAGAAGAAAGAGCTGGCCATTCTGCTATAAAGTATACAAGTAAACAAATGCAAATCCTGCACCCACCTAAGCATTTCTTGAAAGAAATTCTAATTATGTGCCAAGAATTCTGTTGCTTTAATGGGATAATATGATGAAGAATGCGCAATAGGCTCGAACAAAGCAGATTCAAGAATTCTGTTGCTTTAATGGGATAATATGATGAAGAATGCGCAATAGGCTCGAACAAAGCAGATTAGATGCTTACAAGACTATCGAAGGTGTGGGTGCCCTTGCAGCAGTGGTAAAAAGAGTTCTGTGTAGACATTTGTAAATCAAGAAGCACAATGAATCAATATAAGCATCTCTGACGAGGCGAACACGGCAAATAAAGGAGTACACACGAATATGGTGCCGTCGGTAGTGTCTTTCCAGCATCTCTCACGTCTCAAAGTACTCGTAGCACTCCAGGCAGTAGTGGCGCATCTCACCACTCTCTATAAATTGAGCTATGGTGCATAGCAATTAGGTAAAAATCTAAGAAAATCTTGCATCTGTACCAAAAACATAGCAGAGCGATAAGGCAGTTCTGGAGTAATTGGTTTAAAGTGCCTATGCACTCACTAACGTGTTCTTCAATGCAGTGTTGAACAAGTTCTCTGTTACTATTGAAACGCAGGGCGCAAATGCAGCATTTGCCATCGTCAGAGCCTATTTTTAAAGTTAAAACAACAAGTTTGTGTAACATGCTAGTGTAAAACACAAAATGTGAAGGATTAGTTGACTTTGCTTACGCTTTTGATGCACCAAGACCATTCCAACGGTATCGCGCATCAAATGGCACGACGGGCAATATGCCGGAAAGGCTGCTAAAACATGTCAGCAACGCTTTGAAATAAAGCGCTGGAACCTTGTCAACAGCTGCAAGTGACACGATGGGATGGTTTCACTACTAAATCTGACCTAATGATTTGCTGCACCTATGAAACCCACTTGAAAGTTTGAAAACAAAGTTTTCTGGCGCATTAACCGAATCAAGAGAAACCCAAGTATGCACAAATGCTACGTGAAAATGAGCGACTCTCACCCTGGTGCACATGTAACATGTGTGCTCGGTAAAGGATGCTGTTACTGAATGTAACGTTGCACGCTCGACAGGAGAAGACGTCCATTTTGACTAAGACGTGGATGGAATGGGCAAAAACATGCAATGCCGCTCACGCTGCAGTCAGTTCAAAGGGTCGGGATTTTGTTGGATCACTTCTCATCTACAAGTCTGAGTGAAACTCCGCCAATCGTTAGCGGCACATTCGGGCTCAGGGCTTTGGGTAAGTTGGACTTTTATTTGATGCTTTCTGTTGCAGGGTGAAATTTCGTCTCGTTCCCCTTCCACTGTTGTGGATTTTGGCTTTTGTTTTCGTTACATATTTTCCAGGCAGGGAGTCTTGAAGCAATGCAACTGGGAGTCTAATCAAATCCTTGCTGTCCAACGTCGTTTAAGGCAACAGCTTCCCTTCGCGTTTAGAAGGGATGCAGCATTGTAAGGACCATTAATCAAATGGGAGATGCTTATGATTCCCAGAATTCGACAGGATGGCAGATCAACACCACAATCATCATCATCATCATCATCGCGACTTGGTAATCAGACAGTGCTATGTGCGTTACTGGCAGTGGGTCTCGGCGCAAGCCAAACTAACATTTTAGGCAAGTAAAAACAAAGAAAATAATTTAAAAAATACTTTGCTCGGATCACTCTTGAATTAAGTGTGCACCACCACATTTGGGTCTCATGATAGTGCAAGCAATGTCAACAATCGTATTATTGGACGTCTAAAGCAACGTCTAGCTCGATAACAGGTGTCTTGGTTGTTCATAAGAATATGTTTTAAGAGCTGCTAGTGTGGTACATGGACCATTTCAAATAGCAGCTGTGGCAAGTGGCTCCTTAAGTGCTCGCAAAAAAAACGAACATTTGGACAAACGATCGGAGCATTACAGGAAGGCGCTCGGGTGCATTTGAATGATGCTGGCTTGTTTCAGTTTGTGGAATGTTCTTTGTGTTGTAACCAGCACAAGGACCTACCTTGTCTCATCAAAATATCGCCTTTGAGCATTGTGGATAACGAGAATTTGGAAAATACACCAACAAGCACTGCAGCTGGGATGGTTGTGCACCAGTTATGACTAAATAAGGCGCAATTAAATAATTATTTCAAAACTGATGGCATTATCCAAGGTCGGCGGTGTTAATAATGCTGCTTGCACCGAAATACGTAATCGTTCCAATGAAATTGTGCATCTTACAACATAACAGCATAAGAGAAATTAAAAGGAATGAAAACGCTTAATTTTTTAAAAAAATATTGCAGAAACGAGTCAGCTGAGACGAGCTAAATGATAAAATTATTTTTAAAAATTAAAATGCCTACTGACATTTTGTCACGTAGAATGCGCAATTTATCGGGCGTTTTTGTGGAGCGAATTAATCGTATCTCGTCCTATCGCGTTGGATTTTATTTAGGTAGGTAGGTAGGGATGTAGGTACAGCCTAACAGCAGATGGTTTCACGCCACCACGGGACTCGGAGAACATGGCTTAGATGGATAGATAGATAAAAGTAGACTAGAGAGGCAAAATAGTTGGTGAGGTTGGGATGTGGACACCTAAGGGGGGCGGAATATGGGGGCTAGATGACTGTAGAGGAGCTAAGGCGGGTGGGTAGAGAAGCAGGTCGCTAAATGATGTGAGGTAAATAGCATCCTTGTGCATTCGTTCATTATGCTGAGGAATTGTGGAAGGGCCTGATTTAAGTTGTCTTGGTGGTTTTTTGGGGTGATGGGTTCTTTGTCCGAGGAGGCACCAAGGCTAATGAGGTTCTACTTGTCAAGAAATGAGGATGTGCTTCAATCTGTCTGCATTCACTGCAGCTACTTGATCCTCAAGTCTGACTTTGTTCAGATCATCCACAACGCCTCACTTCTCCCAATCAAGCGCGTCCAGCATACTGCAGTGATGATTGCACGCTGTCGCACATGCACTCACGTGCATTTGAAAGCGTCGTCTTCGATCCGGCGATCAATGTGTCAGCCACATGGTCGCAGTTTTCATATCTCGACGCCTCGTCTACGATGCTGTCTAACGAAGAATGGGTCTGCGCAACGTTGATGTGTGTGTGCATAAGCGAGTAAGGAGGGCTGTCACCATAGCCCACTTTGCCTTTGCGCACTACTGTGTCACTACAGTGGGCAAGCGATGCTATGCGAATAATGCTGGTCTAGTACGCTCCTCCACCTAGTCCTTCATTCCTCCATCTACCTCCATGCCCACGCCAATGCTGTCAACATGCTCCAGTCAATTAATTGGAACGAATGTGCTCAAGAATGCACATGACGCTGGCACTCTTGCTGTGCACACCTTGACTTACCTTAGCAGTTGCAATGAAGTAGGGAACTATCATCCAAGGTAATAGTTGTGATGCCGCTTGTAGGCATTCAGTGGGGAGGAAAATGAAGGAGAGAAAATGCAATGGGATAAAAAGGAAGAAGTGCCTTGACCTACCCTTGATTTCTACGACTCCCATTTGTTTCCCATGCTTTAGCCCATTGACACCCTTTGAAGGGGGCATGGGGAGGTAGAGGATTACCAAAGGGGCAAAGAATGCTAGCACGAACCAAAGCGATGAAGCAGCTTCGAGGGCAAAATGAACTGCGTTCAGTGCAAGTGTGTCGGTAATTTGTCTCCTCATCTTCTCCACTCTCTCCCACTTTGCTAATAATTATACTGCCTTCTAGACCTAACAACTAGGGAAGCTCCACAGGGAGAGGGGCAGCACACGCGCCCACTCAGTGCGAGGACAGGCGACAGCGCGGACGGGAAAACTACCAATGCTGTCTTTAACATCAATGGACTGGGATGAGACCAGCCTCGAGGTGCCACAGCTATCTCACGAGGTGGTATTAATGGCAACTGCGACCGTAAAATTTGAGGGTGACTCAAGTGAATCTCGCTGTCTTCTTTCCCCCTAGCCCTCCTTCCCCTCCTCCTCCTCCTTCCTCCTCCTTCCCTAGCCCTCCTTCCCCTCCTCCTCCTCCTTCCTCCTCCTTCTCTGCCTCGTTAACTCACATTGTAGGTGTTGAATAACAGCTCTGGCTCAAGATTCAATTCNTCCTCCTCCTTCTCTGCCTCGTTAACTCACATTGTAGGTGTTGAATAACAGCTCTGGCTCAAGATTCAATTCATGTTTTTGTGCTGCAGCAGTTGGTCCGCACTTTCTTGCCTGTTTGCATGCAGGCGTGAACGTCTGAGTCCGGGTCTGGCAAATTGAGATATTGTAGTTTGTGATCTTTATCCACTTCATTAATGAATGCTTTTCAAGTAATTGATGCCCGATTCTTTCGAGCCAACCAAACAGGTAGTCGGCTATTAGGGTCCTGGTTGTAAAGGGCTCGAGGCTATTAGGGTCCTGGTTGTAAAGGGCTCGGATGTGTGGCTCCACCGTCACTCCCTTCGTCCAGTTTAGCTTTTCGNAATTGATGCCCGATTCTTTCGAGCCAACCAAACAGGTAGTCGGCTATTAGGGTCCTGGTTGTAAAGGGCTCGGATGTGTGGCTCCACCGTCACTCCCTTCGTCCAGTTTAGCTTTTCGATTTAGAAACTCAGGCAATTCTTAGCCCACTAGCTGCAGAAATCGGTGTTTGGTGCAGTAAAGTTCAGTTAAATTTAGCTTAAAAGGAGCTATTTAAGTGCTTCCACAAAACCTACCCTTCTTTCGCATCCTCACTCTCCTGCTTACGGAGATGCAACCTTGCTAGTGAGTTTAAGTAGTGTAAACGCACATGCACGAATCACTAGCAGTGGAAGATCCAAGGCGGTGTAGACTGACTTGGTCATCTGCGATTCGGTAAAACAGCTGTAAATTGCATTAACGGGGAAGATGTGAATGACCACCCTTTGGAGCCTACGGCGTGATATTCAAGGTGGAAGGACACTGTTCAAGTAGCGGTTGCAAACAAATGCACTTGCCTTAACCGGTTGGATGATGCCCCAACT
Organism: Taenia saginata; assembly: GCA_001693075.2. Classification (NCBI taxonomy): domain Eukaryota; kingdom Metazoa; phylum Platyhelminthes; class Cestoda; order Cyclophyllidea; family Taeniidae; genus Taenia; species Taenia saginata. The sequence continues at coordinate 260,386 of LWMK02000102.1, forward strand.
ATTCACCAGCGAATACACGACTATCCTATAAACAATAGCCTCAGATGGTTCTGCTCTACGTCTTCGCATTTGGGCTAAATTTCCATTCTACCCGTAAAGCCAACAGATTGTTGGGGCTGCGCAACTGAAAGTGCTTCGACTTGCAAGCAAAGTGAGGGTCCATCTGTGAGGCTCCTATTCAATGTGGCGTGTATATTACACTCAGAACTGAACCCAACAGCTCGCGCTAATGGCACCGATTCATGAACAAAGTGACTTGAGAATCGAACTAACCGAAGACGTTGAGATCCGTTGAAAGTAAGCCATTTCAGGTAGCAAATACATTTAGCATACCTTACTTCATAGAGAATTAAAAACAATTTTTGAAGTGTTCAAGCACTTTGAATGGATGGATGGATGGATGGATGGACGGACGGATTCGGGATGATCATCCTAACAAACATCAAAGAAGATGAGAGGGGAAATGTCAACTCCATGGTAGCAATCGAACAGCTTGGGGCACTTGCATTCCACATCCTTCCGCTTTGTGTCTCACAGCCTTTGAAATCACATTTTTCACACATTGCTCCTTTCCATCCGCCAGACACCACGTTCCCACCAGGAGCTCTGGAGGTGAATCAACATATTGCATTAGGGTGCCTTCACGTTCAGAAACCGTTGATCTTCATTCCAATCTTCCCATCCGATTAGTGACCAGTCTCTGCTGTAATGAGGAACAAAACTGTTTGTTCCATCGACAAATACTATTCCTCGTTCAGTTCCTTTGCCAGCACACCCGTTGACATGGGTGCTAGACTCTGCTTTCCCTTGCACTCCTCATTGGTGACATGATGAATGAGGAGGTGTGATGAGTGTTGTGCTGGCGCAGAGGCTACTCTTCTCCCTCGAAGGAAGGCGCGTGTTCGCTAAAGGCTTCTCGCCCAATATTGAGGATTGAGGACTACCTAGTCAAACCTGCATACATGGCAAATGTCTCGACGCAACAAAGCGGATGCGGTGGTCAATCTGGCTAGTAACCGATTGCTTTTGCCCTTCGAGCGGCTGTTAGCAGAGGTGGAATCGAGTGGGATTGTGGGCGCTCCACACATGCAACATTCAGCACCTATGTTGTTCTTCATGCCATCTGCTGCAATGTGGAACAAAACCGTTCATTTCAACTACAAACAGCATCCATTTGAAAAGTCTACTTCTTCTTGCGTGTGTCATAGGAAAACGGAAGTCCCACACTGACTCGTGACAGACTCTGTTGCAGCAGTTATTTGAAGTAGTGGGGACCTGGCATCTGAACCGCAGAAAGCTGACAACAAACCAACTTTGGATGCTCGTCACATATCGAGGAGGAGAAGGAGGAGGAGGAGGAGGAAAGAGGTTCGCCTTCAATCAGTCGAAATGTTATTTCCTATTTGCACTAGCTGCAACAAACGTTTCTTCCGATTCCTGATCTCTCCCTCTAACTGCATCAAGTGGAATTTTGCTTCATGCAGGCTCAATGCGAGTGTTTAAGGGCCCCATTATTTATGTTCTATGTTGCCAGAACTCCTTGCTCACTCGGCAGCATATGGAGTATCTTCTCCAGGCAGAAGCGTTTTATATTAGCAGAGATGCTCCAGTAGGCGGTCCCACGTGCACCCACAACAATGGAACCCATCTTCCACCCTCTGCAGCAACACCTAGTGAATGCGCTGGGTGGCAAAAGGAACGGGCACTACTACGGTGTCAGAATTTCCTACAAATAATCACCTCGCACCTACCATCAACGACCCAACGAAGCCACCAAAGCCACGATGGAATAGACCACGTCCATGGCCCTGATGGTCCTACTCTTCGCGTGCCCGTGCCTCGGCATTGCAAACGACCGTGTGCAGCAGGACCTTAGGCGCACCACCAATCTTCCGGCAACCGAGCCCACAGATGATTTATCCTGACACCCTGAATGTGGTCATGCGACACTTCTCTGTGACGCTTGGTGCCTCTGATCACAAGCTCCTTTGCCCTTCACCTTTATCAAGCACTAATCATTTCAGCACTTCGGTTCGCATGGACTAGATTCTCGAAGACCACCACGAGTGAAGAGAAGAGAAGGCAGAAAACAAGCTCATTCCGTTTGAACATTTCAAGCACCGCCTCGCTCTTCAGCCTCTGCAAACACCTATTTAGTTTTCCATTTACCAGTGTCAATTTGTCAGCCGCATTCTCCTTTATTAGCAGTACAAGCAGACGCACCTAAATACGCTTCCATGTGAGCAAAGAGACTATCTATGTGTGTGCATAAGTAGGAAGAAAGAACCTGCCACTTATAATTTCCAATGAATAACAGCTAAGAATGTAAGGTGATGTGTTAATATGATAGTAAATTATGAGCGAATTCGTGTCATATTGTTAACGACACTGCATGCATATTTGTGTGTGCAAGTACATGGAGACCGACCATCCACCATCCATCAGATTGTGGTTGCGTGTGCGTGGAGGTAAGTGTTGAAGTGAGGGTGGAGAAGCACGGATTGATTCAATGCAATGGTTGATGTGACGATTGATTGGCATGGCTTGGCTGACATCGAAGGTGATTGTCCCTTTAGCTTCGGTTAGGTGAGATCAGGTCGAGGCAGATGTGATTGTCGGTCCGATGCAGCAGGATGAATGCGAGGATCGATGCCAAAGAATAGTTCGCGTTAGCGAGCCAATGGGATGTGTAACTCGGTTAAAGTGCTGTCTCCGTTGGTTGTGCGCGCCATCTATTGCGTAGTCTACTGGACTACTATGCTCATTCGATTATGCCACCACCAAAGATCTCAATCTTTCGAGTGAAAGTGGTCAGCGTCGACATCTACTGATTCCTGTAGCGCTGCTGAATTAACGTAGGATCGACAGCTTGCAACAGCCCCCTTTGAGACGGCTTGAACTATTCCTAGTTAGGCAGTCAGCCAGATTAAGCAGCTTCTCCTGATTTAACTTTCAATACTTTCTCTCCTCGAGAGGCCTACAATGATTATTCCACCCTCTAGGGCAATGGTGCAAATAGGGGGTGAAATGGAGTAATCCAGTGCAGTGGCCTAGGTTATTTCGCTTTAGCTTAGCGTAGCGCACATTCCATCACCCAGCTGCCCCTTGCTACACCTCCACTTCCACTCCACATGGTCGCTGTGACAGCCCAAAAGCCAGCCAGAAGCCCAACATGCAAACAAAGACGCTGAAGAGAAGATTTGAGTGCCGCAAAAGGTTTTACTAATGCCACTTAGAGAGGGAGAGAAAACAACAGTAACAGGGAGGCAATAAGTTAAATGAACGAAGCAAGTAGGACTATGAATGAGAAATAATGCACAGCTATGTTAAAAGGGATGCATTGACACGAAGCGGCTGAGTATTTGGCATGATGAATGGCTAAGTAAGAAAGCGATTAAAGCTTACAGAAGTAGGGGGTAGAAGACAGCAGTCATTGCCAGGAACTCAGCCATCCTCGCCTCCAATTCTGTGTCGATGGCCCGGGTTCGGTTAAGGCTCCGTTCCATTTCCTCTTACCCTACCTTCCTGACCACCGCGATAGCCTGATTGACGACAGTCGAAGCAGCAGACTTGCGTCAGGCTGCATCGAGCCTCTCCGACACTTAAGAGTGCGTAGCCTGCCACGCTGCGTTAGATGGCGCAAGTTCCGCACATGCCTTGAGCCCCGTTACTGCCGCTTCGTGATCTTCCAGCAATGGATCTGTGTCTACAAAGCTGTCGGCGACGTGGCTACTAAGGTGTAGGAAAGACGCCTACCTGAGTAACATAAATCATAAGCAAGGCTTTCCTTACTCTCATGGCACATTCTACAGCAATGCCAATTCCAAGGAGGTTTTCAAAGAAGCAATGGGACAGATAGCACTCAACACCATTAAAATGCTCCACAATATTCACTTTGGAGGCGCCAGTTTTAGTCTACACCGCATGTCGCTGGAATGAGGTTGAACTCGTGTATCTCGGCAAATGCAAGTCTGTTTGGTTGCCTGGTATATGCACGGAAAAGTCGTGGCCCAAAATGTGACCGATAGTTTCACAATCACTGGTATCAATTCCACTGGATTTTTGCGGAAAGTAATCCCTAGTGACGGTTTTGAGAGGGCACGAGTGGTTTGCAATGCTGACATGGGCAATGCAAACGACAATTCGGTCGATTCTGGGCCACTTAAACTACCAAGCGTTTGCCAACAGATTCCCTATCAGCATTTTGAAAAAATGATTTAACCATAAAATATTTATGCCCAAAATACCGTGATGTTCCTTCGCCGTGCATCGTGTTGCTACAAATTAAGAGATGAAGCGTGCAAATCTTGAGAAAATGGGATTGCATTCCTTCCAATGTCACTCACATAGGCATTTCTTCGCTTTCAAACAAGATGGACTAACTTCTTGCAAGACCACCGATGGATGTTAAAAATTCAAATGTAAAATATCGTTGAATGGAATGCTCGGCATGGCTGTCAGTGGTGTTTTTGAACAACAATTTCAATTCAGCTTCGAAGCTTTACATTAGCAATGTGACAGTTCATCTCCTTTTTCCTAAAAGATCTCACTGGCCTACCACTTTATCTTCATTCATTCATTCATTCATCTCAAACATTTGCGGTTAACAGTGGTGTCATAACCCAGTTTCTGCAACTTAGTTTATTAAAACAACAGATTTCTTCCGTCTCTCTTTTAAATTCCCAAAGTATTTTTGGCATGAACTTTGGGTCTCAGGCACGCAATTTTTGCCCCTACTTGACGCACTCGCTAGACGACTAGTCTGTCCACACGCTTGGAGAAGACGATCGCTACCGCCTCTGGTCTGTCCTTAACTCTATCGCAGAGAACGTTGAGTTGACATAGGAACTGAAAATACAGACACCTTCTCCTCGTGAACGACAATTAGGCCGGTGTTCAGGGTGGGTGGAGGTGTCAGGTGTGCTCAAGGAACGTGAGGCAAGAGAAGGTATTTTCATGCTAAATGGGTCTAATTTTTTAGATAGCCATTTACTGGATTTCTTTGACGAAAACGTATGAAACTGCACTGTTTACGATGCATTTAAATGGTTCGAATTGCAGCCTATTAGTGGTCTGTCATCTGATGATTATCGTGACAAGGGTCTTATCATTGTGCCAGTGTCAGTGCAGTTCTGCTCCAAGCCAGTGCTTGCATTGCAGTCAACTACGCCTATAGAATGTCCTACCTTGTTGATTTACACTCACTTTTGCCCCTCGCATTTGTAATGCGATGCGAAGCTAGTGCTTGGGCCAGACAGAATGCACACATTCCCATGAAGCCACTGAGTGGAAACACGACATTCAGTCCTGCTTCTACTCAAAGCGTATTTGCATGCACCAAAGCTGCATCCACTGCACTACTTCTCTCCAACCTGCCGTTCACTTCCCATCGTTCTTCCATTATGTGCTTCGAGTAGGCGGTGATTTATGTTGCAATTTCTACGGTTTATTTCATCAGAGCAACAGATTCCCTGTAATATTTATGCTCTAGACAAGTACTGACGGATCCTCTATACCATCCCTCTTCTCCCATTCATTCAATGCTCAAGCGCACATCACAGTAATTTCTTCCTAACTTCGAGATTCACTATTGCCCTTTACAAAACTATGGACTCAAAACATGCAGCGATTCAGGACTAAATGCACATCAAAGAGGTTTTTTGGAAAGAGATGCTCCTGTTACAGTGGTGAGAGAAATACAAACGCTGGAGCTGTGGCTTTTCACAGTTTTGCACGACAAAAGATGAAACAGAGCAGATCCATTCAACCATTCTACAAAATAAGTTTGTAAGAAGCCAAATGAGGAAAAGTGGTCAGTGACGAGGAAAAATAGTTTGTGAGCTCGGGAAGCATCGAAGGCTTTTGGAATTGCGATCATAGATACAGTTATAATATGCTGGAAGACGACGAAACCCAGCTGGCATGAGGAAATCCTCGCTCACGTCACCTTCATCGAGTTCATTGAACGCCTCATTCTCAATTACACCCTCGGCTACGTCTTCAGCCGCTGGAAAGTCTGGCAAGTTGGAGTGGTTCGCCTTCGGCCTCAGCGCAGCCTCACCAATCGGCGAAGCCGCGGTAAAGTCGGGATGTGGTGCAGATGCGAGGAGAAGAAACATACAGATTGGAGTCGGTAACGAATACATGGTGTACGAATGCAGAGTTGGTGCTGATTGTGGGAGGAATGCTTTGTGCACCCCCTACGCGGCAATTTATAGGCATTTCGATAGGTCTGTCCATCATTCAACCTCAATGCTTGCTTTTGAACGGGGGCGTGAGCATGCAATCGGTGTTTACGTCCATCGCTTAGCTACCCACGCAATTAATTCGTAACGTAATGCTATGCAAACTAGAGAAACTTTACTATAACAGGCCTAGATAGCTGATGCTTGTTACTTGAACCAATGCCGCAGAAGATGGTGCATTTTAAAATTGCAAGCAAAGAATTCAGAGCATTTACCAGTGTCCTTCTTGCAAGATTTGGGAAGAATAGGATAGCACCACCAAACATCTCCAACTTCTTGACTTCTGCAGCAGCGTGTGCCATCAAGCCTTTGATTGTAACTGATCGAATTACGCTTGAGTCTTTAAAGACAGCGATTTATTTGCCTCAAGTCAATTATATTTAGCGTCACGTTTGCCTCTTTGCATCTTAGAGAGCGAAATGAGGTGGGACTTCCAACCTCGTGCCTCGCAACAATGCTGATAGTTTGAACTGTGTCACTTCTTTGCTGAAAGCTGCAAGGTTTTATCAGAAAGAGCCCCAGTTTTGAGATCACGGAGACTGAGCGTTTGCAATGCTGGCAGGATTTGGTGGTAACGAGGAAGCAGAAGCGTGCGGGCCTTCTTGAATGTCCATCGCAAATAGTAAGAACACGGACCCAAAAACAGAGCCATTTAACCAAGGACAAGATAGTGCGGTTTTATTGCATCGCTACTTTATTTTTACTTCAGTGACATCCAACCTTATGTCTGTTTGGGTTCCATTGAGCTGGTGGCGAGATGAAGGAGCAATGGCGTGTTTGTCTCATCGACATCATTGTCCAGGTGGCGTGAGCAGCTCAAAGGCGGGCTTTTCAACTGGTTTCAAGCTCAAAGCACTTCTGCGTTTCTTCGGCACTGCTTCATCACTTCCCTTGGGCTTGTACTCAACACTTTATTGCATTGCTTTACCTTTGGATCCTTCTCGTTTTTGAGCCTAATTAAAGACGTCAATTGGTTGGAGGAGAGGAAAAGCAGAACTTGCATCGTCAAGCTGACTTTGAACCAGTGCAGAGTCATTTCACCTCTCTGCGCCTTCTTTAGTGCCTCATTTGGGGGCCCGCAGGACCTTCCGTCCCATTTTGACTCAGCACTAAGTTGTTCCTATTAAAAAGTGAACCCATTCTGCTTTACTCGTACCAGAAGGGGCTTTTCTGAGCGTTCAAGTAGTCTTGAGTTGTCTTTATTCTCGCTATTGCTCTAAAAGCAGCGAGCACTCATTGTCGCTCGTGATGTGGCTGGTGTAGAAAGATGAATACAATTCTTTCAAGTAGCGTTTTCTGCCTATTGCTCAGGTGCTGCAGAAGTGACTACTTATAGGCACAATTCAACAGAGCGTGGATCAGTGATGAAGTGAATCGGATTTCTCCTCTGCAAAATGATGCGTGATTGCTGTAAACTGCCTCATTTATCATGCTACTTGCTCCTGTTATCCTTCATTGACACTTCCGTCAAACTTCAGCAATTTAGGAAGTGAACTGTCTTTCGTTTCACCTTTATTATTCCAAATTTGGAACTGTATCAAGTTAGCACGCCCATTGACTGCATTTTCATAAAAGAAATTGTCAATTTAATAATAGATTGTTTGCTATTGGCGTGTGAGAGAAACAGATCTGAAGGTGATATCTACCAACGTGGAGTGTTATGAAGTTACTTACGGGTGGATCAGAAGAACCAGCTCGCTGAGGAAGTCAAATGAGTATGCTCTCTTCCGAGACTTACCCGAAGATGCAAGAGGACGTAATATAGGGGCAGAGTACGTGTCTTTGCTGAGGTGGGGGAACTGCTAGTAAAACCCAATGGACAGACCGCATGGCGCACATCCAGTGATGAAGACCCTTAGCAGCCCCTTACTAAAGCTCGGAGTTAAACAAACTATTAAGGCATCACATAGCTCTTCTCCCCTCTAAGCATTGCTATAGGTGTTAGGGCTCAGTTCAAATCCCTTCATTTGCGGCAAATGAGCACATGAGCTCCTCCGCACCGTTGGCATGATTGAGAGGCCATGGGTCGAGCAGAAGTACAATGACTGAGGCTTAGGTGCCAGCGTATCCAAACATAGAATTGAACAAACAACCTGAGCACTGTACTTCTCTCCTTCTGTGTAATCAAAAATAAGGCGTCAAAGCGCTAACATCATTTAGGTTGCATAGTTTACATTCAAATTTTCCTAAAGGACTTTGATACAGATGAGATGGCTGGCAAGCTGTAGAACATTAAAACCGTGAGACGACTTCATGATACGGACGCCAGGTACTTGGAAGAAGCCGCATAGGCACCTCAAACTGTAAACCGTGTGAAGTAGTAGCTAGAGCTAAGCGACTGGTCCACGTAGCCTAAAGTTTTAAATCGAAAGCGGCCACTTCTATAAACTACTTTTCATAACAGAATTTCTTAAGTCAATCACCAAAAGGTCATCTATTCTTGTAGGACACCACACATCTTTTTAGCACGGGGCGACCGTTTGTTCTAGGCTCTGAAATAAGCCGTTGAAGCAGCGATGAGTTGAGTCTAGTCCTTATCCCCTCTGTTAGAAGAATGGAGTCCCTTAGAGAAAACAAAATGCGGAACATAATAAATAGACCGTACGAATTCAACCCACATAAATAATGTTAGATATGGCCAGTGCGTATTGTCAAAAGCATATAAATCCCTACCTCACCACAGCCACCGATCCCTGCCTCTCAATCTCAACACCCAGCACCTACCTGACTCACTCACTCCCTCCCATCTTTCTGCACTGGCGTTCTCACTCCATCTACCCACTTCCTCCCACTCTCCCACATCCCGTTGCTCCCCTGCAAATATCTACTTCCCATCCATCCTAAGCATTCCTCTCCATTCGACCAAATAGCACAAACCCATATCGTGAGTTCTCTTTTGCATTCCTACTTTCCGTCCACCCGCAGCCTATTTCGCCACGTGTCTCTCCTTAAGCTTTCAGTTCCCATAACACCACATATTTGCACCGATCCCATCCTCCCCTCCACCTCGCATTACACACGAAGCCAATTCGTTACCTCTCCACCACGGTTCCTCTCAAAGTATCTGCAATTCAACAAGCATGGTCTGACCCCCCACTCGCCCGCCCCGCCACCCACCCGCCTTTTATTCTCCCCTCTTATCTAGCTTCCATCATTTCTAAGCCCAAACCCCCAACCATCGACCTCCCTTATTTGCCTGTCTGGCTAGGTTTCTCTCCATCACCCACACCTCTCTTTACTCCACAGCAGAATTTTTCCACTCATCATTCGCAGTTGCTTCCGCATTATCAGTTCGTATCACCTTGCAACGCGGTCCTACTTCTACTTCCTCTAGTTCTCATCACTTCAATTACATACTGTATGTTGCCTCTCAACCTGACCATCCCCATACCCACCTTAACACCCTTTGTGCTTTGCCTGTTCCCAGTGTATTCATGGCAGCGTTTCCACGTTCTTAGCTCAAGCATCCACTCGAGTATTCAGTTCTCATCAACCCTTAAACTATTTCCCTCACAATCCTTCTATTTCCACTTCATGTATTCAATTTCCACCAATACACGCCCTACATCCATAACGATGCACACCGCTTTCCTTTCCTTCATCAACTCCATCTGTGTACCTCGGTGATGTACCAGGCTTTCAGCGACCACCAACAGAGAGGCCGATTCTTTACAATGCAGTCGCAATTCCTCACCAGCTATTCACCTCACATCACTTAGCAGCCTGCTTCTCTACCCATCTGCCTCAGCTCTCCTGCAGTCATCCAGCCCCCACCATTACAATCTCATTAGGTGTCTACATCCCAACCTCACCAACTATTCTGACTCTATAGTCCCACTTCTATCTATCTATCCATCTAAGCCATTTTCACTGAGACCAGCACACCTCCGTCTCACGTTTGCCTACTCACACATGTTGATAGTATGGAGCAGAGCTAGGGAAGAGCATAAAAGTGGCTGAATAAACGCCGCCTTTCTTCTAAAATGTGCCAATGATCTAACGGCCCTGTACAGAGTGCTGCCACTGCCCCAAAGAATATGCTTTCCTCATTTACGTTGGCACACTTACTTTGCCGTCCACCCCTACCAGTAGACATGGCCTGCCTCATCAGCCAAACTGTTTTGCCATCTTGAGATACATTGGGATGGGCAGTAGCTCCCTCCCTATGACACCAACAGCCACCTGAATGTAAGCAATGCGGATTTCGGTAGTTCAAGTGGAAGCAGTGGATTGAAATCATTCGCTATTAGCTTGTTACCAGATGCTTCAATAAAGATTCAAAGCTGTAGACGAAGATACGGTTGTTTTGCACCACAACAGCCAAAATTCCATATGTCACAAAGTCCTTGACAATTCACCTAGATCTGCAGATTTACCCATTCTAGGAACTGGATTGGAGAAATGCTTTGACCAGCACACGTGTCCACAGACGCATAGACGCATGCACACTGGCCTACAATCAATGCTGTTCACGAAATGATTCCATTTGACATAGTTCCGTGAGTTAGAGTTTGGAATGAACTCCTCCCCGCCACTACGTTTGCGATCTACAGCTGCCCACTCATCCCTATCTGGGACCTATCCAATTAGTAAATGAATGGAAGAGGTGTGAGGAGCCCACACTATCGATATTCTCGTGCAGGTTAAGTGGACAACTCCCTAAATAAACTTCTTCATGCAGTTCGTGGCTGGTATTACTCTATTAGTATTGACAGCTTTCCACTAGACTGACACTAGGAGGCCTTCTGTTTGGCATTATCACCGATTCTCCCATCAGCAGAAATCAGGATGGATGTCCTTTCAGCCCGTATTCACCCTCCACTGCCACCAATGTAGCACCCCAAGTATTCCCCGAGGACAGGAGATTACATAATATGCGAAGAAAAGCAGGACTCAGGGCTGCTAACATGGTCCAAGACTCCGCCCTTCGCCGAACGTTCAGTGACGAAGGCAATTAGTAGACCGCTTCTTCGGATGTCCGCTAAAAGGAACAGCTCATAGCAGCGCTATGCTCTCATGGGATGATAATAGCACAGAAAACTCTTCTGTGTGGCTGTGATGGTTCCGAACTGCACATTTAGCCTTTGATAAGGATTCCTTTGTGTTGCCTTATTGACTATTGCAGCATAGCACGCAATTATGTTACAATTCGCATGAGGTGCACCTCTGGTCGCCGCAAATTAATGCTCACAACTCAACGTGAAAGGTTCCACCGTATTATGAGAGGCTTGATTTCCCAAATGCTGCCACAAACGAGTTCGCTCATCCAACTACTCTCTAACCTTCTCATTTAACTCAAATCAACAACGCAATTTTCATCTAATAATTTGTTTTAAGGATCACAACGACAATTTTTCCCCATTACCTAATTCACATGTTTGTATAAACGGTGCAGTTAAGACGGTCTATCACCAAATACTAAACTNAATGAAATCAAAATAAACTGAGATAGAAGGTCAACATACGAATGAGATTGTCCTGCAAAGCATCGGCCCACAGGTAGAGGTCGTCGAAAACCTCAAAGGTCACACAATGCTCACGATGCGTGCAGATCTGCAACACTGGAGGGCGTGAGAAAACATGAACACCTATGTCGAAGGGGTGCACATACTCAGGATCAGTGTTGCTGACAGGCTCTGATGTGCTGATAAATAATTTCAACGTATCTAAATTGTTGCCAATCAGTGAACAAAAACGTACTCGGAGGAGCGGGTGACTTCGCCAGAATGCAATGTCGCCTGCTCCACCAAATAACCATTAAATTAAGTGATTTGAAAGCACATTCTTCCGGAGTTTGAAATATCGAGAGGCCTTGAAGGCGAACACGCCAAGTTCCTTCGGACATCCCCGATGACACACGTGGTGCCAACCGGAATGGCCAACCGAAATGTGCGCGAGTTTAGTATTTTGTGATAGATCGTGTTAACTGCACCGTTTATACAAACAAGTGAATTAGGTAATGGGGAAAAATTTGTCATTAAGATTCTTAAAATACCTCATTAGATAAAAATTGTGTTGTTGATTTGAATTGATTGAGAAGGTTAGAGAGTAGTTGGATGAGCGAATTCGTTTGTGGCAGCATTTGGGAAATCAAGCCTCTCGTAATACAGTGGAACCATTCACGTTGAGTTGTGAACATTAATTTGCGGCTACCAGAGGTGCACCTCATGCGAATTGTAACATAATTACGTGCTATGCTGCAATAGTCAAAAAGACAACGCAAAGGAATCCTTATCAAAGGCTGAATGTGCAGTTCGGAACCATCACAGCCACACAAAAGAGTTTTCTGTGCTATTATCATCCCATGAGAGCATAGCGCTGCTATGAGCTGTTCCTTTTAGCGGACATCCGAAGAAGCGGTCTACTAATTGCCTTCGTCACTGAACGTTCGGCGAAGGGCGGAGTCTTGGACCATGTTAGCAGCCCTGAGACTTGCTTTTCTTCGCATAGTATGTCGTCTCCTGGTGTACCTATTTGCGAGGGATGGTGAGAGCGTTTAGGTGCATAGTATCTTCATTAATCAAGCAAGTGTTTGGAGTTTGAAGTGGTTGCCCTCGTTTTTGTTCCTTGTGTGTTGAAATTCCGTAGGTAGTGCGTGTTTTGCATGGGCGATAGCAGAGGGAACTCGGACGAAAAGGCGGGTTACCAGATCACCACTAGCACGTTCTCATTTATCGGTTTAGTTTAGCGCGCTTTGAATGATTTATGTGTTGAGTTGTGTGAGAAAACACCATAGGTGGCTGTCAGTAAAGGCTTAGCATAGTCCTTGGTCTATGCTAAGTTGAGTGAGGTCACCTCGTGTTTGTTTCATTTGGGAGCTTTTTCCCTTTTTGCGTTCATGATTTCACAGCTGTGGATTGTGACAGAAGTAATGAATTATTGCTTTTTTTCANCTTTTTGCGTTCATGATCTCACAGCTGTGGATTGTGACAGAAGTAATTAATTATTGCTTTTTTTCATTTGCAGCCTCTTCGAGTTTTTTGCGTTCATGATTTCACAGCTGTGGATTGTGACAGAAGTAATGAATTATTGCTTTTTTTCATTTGCAGCCTCTTCGAGATGAGCCGTTTTTTAATCTCGACCTATCCTCTGAGGGCATAATTGTTGAATAGGTGAACCGCAAAATGCCTTCTTACATTTTGCCACGCAGGATGTGTAATGTTTATAGGGCGCTTTTGTGGTGCGGATTAGTTGATGATGAACAGAAGGAAAGTGGTGTGCATCGTTGTGGATGTAGGGCGTGTGTTGGTGGGAATTGGATACATGAGGTGGACATGGACAGATTGAAAGGGTGGTAGGTTGAGGGTTGATGAGAACTGAATGCCCGTGAGGATGCTTGAGCTAAGAACGTAAGAACGTAGCCTTGGAGGCAGTGGAAGCGAGCAAAGGAAAAAGGATTGAAGTGGGTGTGGGGATGATCAGGTTGTGAGGCAATGTAAAATGTGTGATCGGAGCGATGAGAACTAGAGTGAGTAGATGGAGATTTGGGTGGTAAGGTGATGCAGAAGTGGCTGCAGCTGATGTGTAGAAGATAAGGCAGAACAGAGCCAGATAGGTAGGTGGATGCACTAAGAATTGGGTTTAAAAGATAAGAAACCAGATGTCCGTAAAGACCAGAAAGCAAGAGGATGCTGAGGCGGCCGGGTAGAAAATTGGACCATTTTGTTTAAAAGCAGGTACCTAAAGAGGAATTCTGGCCGAGAGGTAATGCATTAGGCTCATGTGTGAAACAGGTAGTGATGTGGATGAGATTGGTAAACAGGTGGTGTAATAGGAAGTGGGTGTTTAAGGAAAGGAAGTGAGGAAGAAACGTGGAAACGCAGGCATCGGATCGGTGGAAAGTAGGAACATAGAAGGGATCAAGGCGAATAGCGAGAGATCTCAGCTTATGCGGTTATGATAATCAGTCGACTAGAAAGATATGCTTAGGATTGATGGGAAATAAATATTTGCAGAGGGTCACGGGAAAGTGAGAGAGTAGGAGGAAGTGGTGTAGATGGAGGGTGAATGTCAATGCAGTAATACGTGAAGTCGTGAGACAGGTGGGTGCTAGTGTTGTCGACGAAGTGCTAGGCAGGATTAAGATTGAGAGGCAGGAAACGGTGGCTGCGGTGAGGCAAGGAGAGGCATGCTTTCAGCAATGCATGCTGTTCTTGTCTAACATTACTTGTGCGGGGTAAATTCTTACGAATTTGCTCATTAGCCTTTCCTTAACGACGACTAATCCCTGTGCGAGGTGACCGTTCCGAAGCATTTTTACTGTTTCAGTCGAAGCGGTGCACTGCCTGCGCATTACGGAGCGCTGTGGGATGGTCTTGGTCGGCGTCGCGTGATTAAAGCTAGTAAACCAATAATGGTTATTATGGCTGTCAGAAAAATTAGAGGTTTACGGACAGGAGTGCAAGCTGTAGAGAAAGGCTAGTCTGCTTTAATAAATATCACTGGGACAAGTAAGCATCGTTGTTAGAGTCTTGTGCAAGTGACGTACAAAATTTATGCTCGCATAATGTATCAGTTTTTGTGCAAATTATAAATGTGTTTTCTATAATGCCTAAGGCAAATGTTAAACATAGTAGAATGCATTTTGCTTATTTTATATCAGGAACCCTCTTTATGCCTTTGGAGGCGTTTTAGAAGGGCTGAGTCTCGGTAGGGTCGTCGTGGTGCGTGGTTTGCCGTCTTTGCCAATGCTTGGAGGTATGCGGCCAGTTATTGTAATGAATCTCCCATTTATTTAGTATGCATATATATGTATGTGTACGTGATTTGTGTCATGCTTGTGGCGCCTCCTGTTCCTTGTCCCCTAGGTAAATCTCATCCCAACACTGTGACAAAGGCAGCTGTGTTGGTTGGGAGGGTGGAAGGAATTCTGCGAATGGACACAATTTCTTTGCTTCCGAGAAGGGTTGTCGCTCTTTGTCTGTCAGTCTGACTCCTCTGTGCGGTACAGTCATTGTTGCACCGATTGGGCTCGGATCCTTTCATCGTGAGGCCTGTTGCTCAATTCGACAACGTGTGATTCACTCAGCTCTCCTTCTATGAGACTGGGAACTGCAGTGTCATGACAAGGAGTATGTGCGCGAAGGCGAGCGTTCGAAAGATTGGGTCATTGGTGGGACTCCAGGTAGGGGCTGCATTAAGTGTTCACCCTCCACTTACCAACGTTACATGTATTTGATGTCGTGAATGTTACAAGTGGACCAACCCCCCACTCTTGAGTGATCTTCCCTACTTACTTGTTGAAAGTGACTGATTTGAAGTTCCGTACGCATATCAGGTGGGGCTAGAGCAGTGAATTATTGCACTTATTTTGTGCAAACAAGTTTTATTGCGACTAAAATCACTAGAAATTGTAATAGCTGGGTGAAGTCATGTTCCGGTATATCTATGGACGTCTTTTTGGATGGATGTTGCCTGCGTTGAACACAAGTGACCTGATGAAACGTGTAGGGCCGTGGTATGCCTTTCATGCTTCCGTGCCTTGTTTCATCCTTTTGTGGAGCGCTGCCACAGTGGCATGTGTTGTGGTTCTTTTTTTCTATCCCCTTCTCTATTTCTTCGTTGCATTCGAATAACGTTGACACTGTTATCTAGTGTTCATTAAGCTTCAATAATCTTCCACTTTGGGAACGGAGTCAAAAGGACGTTAATTAGCAGTTTATTATGCACCATCAGAGTTAAGTTTGAGATTTGATTTGATTTGATGCTTCCCTCAACGAACTGATTGTGTGTGTAGTTTGACCTAAGTCACTGTGGGTACTCAGTGTGGAGGTAATAGTAGTCTTGGTGAATTTACGGAAAAGAATTGGTTGTGGATAAACTAATGTAGGCGATCTGAAGTGTTGTTAGCGTCCATTTGGCTACAGGCTCTACCGGAAGGAAGGGAGTAGAAGACTCTGCTGATGGGGTGATTCGCATTGTATAGACCTGTCACTTCTCGACTGAACATCGTGAGTGGTGTCTGTTCCGATTTTGCATCGTGATGACGATATAAGCTGCCGGTAGAAATCGCAGGTGGCTGTTTGTCCACGGCGTCGTCTAGCGTCTAGCGGGATTGAGCAGTCAAATCCAGCAATATTTTCCAGCTTATAACTTGGAATTTTGCTCCTACCAAGTCACGGGAAGCTCGATGGTACATGAGATGGTGGGGAAGTTTGTTCGGTTGCCAGCGAAATTCGTAGCAGTCACTTGCTAGGCCTTGGAGAACACACGCGTCAGTATCGGTATGGTAATCAGGTGCTTTCGCTTTGATTTCTCGTATCCCTGGCTGAAAGTGAGAGGGCTCTAGCTCGGTTCTAAGGCTGAAGCGAGAGCCTGATTGAAGTCTAGTTTTCGGTCAAGGTTTGGCAGGCAGTAGTGGAATGTACCTCCTGTGACCAAATGCTCTAAGCAGTTTGATTTTGGTGACTTCAAGTCACTTAAAGGGCACCGCATTTAATTGGAACCTGTTTTGAATGGAATGTGACTAAACTTAATTGTGCAAAGCACTTCGGTTAAAGCTTGCACGTATTTCCTTTTTAGCAGTTGGTCAACGGTTGATAATGGATGTGGACTTATTAATCGTTTGGCATTTCTGACTCTACTGGATGAGCCTTAGGTGAAGGTGCTTGATCACCACTGCGAGAAAGACTGCGTGCATTTGGAGGTTTCGCAAGCAGGCATTTCTGCTTCTCCCAACGGGCAAAGTTTGCTTACGCTCTTCAGGTGCCACCGCCTCATTATTCGTTAGACAACTTTTTAAGGCTTTGGATTTGAGGCCAGTTCTGTTATTCGGCGAAGGGCGGGGTGTCGGACCATGTTATGATAATCAGTCGACTAGAAAGAAATACAAAGGATTGATGAGAAATGGATGCTTCGCAGAGGGTCACGGGAAAGTAAGAGAGTAGGAGGAAGTAAGGTAGATGGAGGATGAATGTCAATGCAGTAAGATGTAAAGGCGTGAGGCAGGTGGGTGCTAGTGTTGTCGACGAAGTGCTAGGCAGGATTTAGATTGAGAGGCAGGAAACGGTGGCTGCGGTGAGGCAAGGAGAGGCATGCCTTCAGCAATGCATGCTGTTCTTTTCTAACATTACTTATGCAGGGTAAATTCGTACGAATTTGCTCATTAGCCTTCCCTTAACGACGACTAACCCCTGCACGAGGTGACAGTTCCTAAGCATTTATACTGTTTTAGTCGAAGCGGTGCATTGACTGCGCATTATGGAGCGTTGTAGGAAGGTTTTGGTCGGCGTCAAGTGATTCAAGCTGTGTCCCTGACTTTCGCCTAAAATGTGTGTTAAAAGGCGCATGAGCACCAAGCTGGTAAACCAATAATGGTTATTATGGCTGTCGGAAAAATTAGAGGTTTACAGACAGGAGTGCAAGCTGTAGAGAAAGGCTAGTCTGCCTTACTAAATACCACTGGGACAAGTAAGCGTCGTTGTTAGAGTCTTGTGCAAGTGACGTACAAAATTTATGCTCGCATAATGTATCAGTTTTTGTGCAAATTGTAAATGTGTTTTTTGTTATGTCTAAGGCAAATGTTAACTATAGTAAAATGCATTCTGCTTATTTTATATCAGAAACCCTTTATATGCCTTTGGAGGCGTTTTAGAAGGGCTGAGCTTCGGTAGGGTCGTCGTGGTGCGTGGTTTGCCGTCTTTGCCAATGCTTGGAGGTATGCGGCCAGTTATTGTAATGAATCTCCCATTTATTTAGTATGCATATATATGTATGTGTACGTGATTTGTGTCATGCTTGTGGCGCCTCCTGTTCCTTGTCCCCTAGGTAAATCTCATCCCAACACTGTGACAAAGGCAGCTGTGTTGGTTGGGAGGGTGGAAGGAATTCTGCGTATGGACACCATTTCTTTGCTTCCGAGAAGGGTTGTCGCTCTTCGTCTGTCAGTCTGACTCCTCTGTGCGGTACAGTCATTCTTGCACCGATTGGGCTCGGATCCTTTCATCGTGAGGCCTGTTGCTCAATTCGACAACGTGTGATTCACTCAGCTCTCCTTCTATGAGACTGGGAACTGCAGTGTCATGACAAGGAGTATGTGCGCGAAGGCGAGCGTTCGAAAGATTGGGTCATTGGTGGGACTCCAGGTAGGGGCTGCATTAAGTGTTCACCCTCCACTTACCAACGTTACATGTATTTGATGTCGTGAATGTTACAAGTGGACCAACCCCCCACTCTTGAGTGATCTTCCCTACTTACTTGTTGAAAGTGACTGATTTGAAGTTCCGTACGCATATCAGGTGGGGCTAGAGCAGTGAATTATTGCACTTATTTTGTGCAAACAAGTTTTATTGCGACTAAAATCACTAGAAATTGTAATAGCTGGGTGAAGTCATGTTCCGGTATATCTATGGACGTCTTTTTGGATGGATGTTGCCTGCGTTGAAAACAAGTGACCTGATGAAACGTGTAGGGCCATGGTATGCCTTTCATGCTTCGGCGGCTTATTTTATCCTGTTGTGGAGCGCTGCCACAGTGGCATGTGTTGTGGTTCTTTTTTTCTTTTTCCTTCTCTATTTCTTCGTTGCATTCGAATAACATTGGCACTGTTATCTAGTGTTCCTTAAGCTTCAATAATCGCATGCTTTGGGAATGGAGTCAAAGGGACGTTAATTAACAGTTTATTATGCACCATCAGAGTTAAGTTTGAGATTTGATTTGATTTGATGCTTCCCTCAACGAACTGATTGTGTGTGTAGTTTGACCTAAGTCACTGTGGGTACTCAGTGTGGAGGTAATAGTAGTCTTGGTGAATTTACGGAAAAGAATTGGTTGTGGATAAACTAATGTAGGCGATCTGAAGTGTTGTTAGCGTCCATTTGGCTACAGGCTCTACCGGAAGGAAGGGAGTAGAAGACTCTGCTGATGGGGTGATTCGCATTGTATAGACCTGTCACTTCTCGACTGAACATCGTGAGTGGTGTCTGTTCCGATTTTGCATCGTGATGACGATATAAGCTGCCGGTAGAAATCGCAGGTGGCTGTTTGTCCACGGCGTCGTCTAGCGTCTAGCGGGATTGAGCAGTCAAATCCAGCAATATTTTCCAGCTTATAACTTGGAATTTTGCTCCTACCAAGTCACGGGAAGCTCGATGGTACATGAGACGGTGGGGAAGTTTGTTCGGTTGCCAGCGAAATTCGTAGCAGTCACTTGCTAGGCCTTGAAGAACACTCGCGTCAGTATCGGTATGGTAATCAGGTGCTTTCGCTTTGATTTCTCGTATCCCTGGCTGAAAGTGAGAGGGCTCTAGCTCGGTTCTAAGGCTGAAGCGAGAGCCTGATTGAAGTCTAGTTTTCGGTCAAGGTTTGGCAGGCAGTAGTGGAATGTACCTCCTGTGAACAAATGCTCTAAGCAGTTGGATTTTGGTGACTTCAAGTCACTTAAAGGGCACTGCATTTAAATGGAACCTGTTTTGAATGGAATGTTATTAAACTTAATTGTGCAAAGCACTTCGGTTAAAGCTTGCACGTATTTCCTTTTTTGCAGTTGGTCAACGGTTGATAATGGATGTGGACTTATTAATCGTTTGGCATTTCTGACTCTACTGGATGAGCCTTAGGTGGGGATGCTTGATCACCACNCATTTCTGACTCTACTGGATGAACCTTAGGTGAAGGTGCTTGATCACCACTGCAAGAAAGACTGCGTGCATTTGGAGGTTTCGTAAGCAGGCATTCCTGCTTCTCCCAACGGGCAAAGCTTGCCTACGCTCTTCAGGTACTACCGCCTCATTATTCGTTGGACAACTTTGTTAAGGCTTTGGATTTGAGGCCAGTTCTGTGAAACCGAATTCGCTCATCTAAAGACTCTCTAACCTTCTCAATCAATTCAAATCAACAACGCAATTTTCATCTAGTAATTTATTTTAAGGATCACAACGACAATTTTTCCCCATTACCTAATTCACATGTTTGTATAAACGGTGCAGTTAAGACGGTCTATCACCAAATACTAAACTGGCGCACATTTTGGTTGGCCGTTCTGGTTGGCGTCACGGGCGTCACCGCAGATGTCCGAACAGATTTAGAGTGTTTTCCCTCAAGGCCACGCGATGTTTCGACTCCGGAAGAAAGTACTTTCGCTTTGTGTTGAAAATGCAATAGCTGAGCCTTAAAGGAGGAAGGGTGATTTGGCATTAGTGTAGTTTTTAAGTGATTCACATCATCAGGTCCAGAACACAAATCTGCCAAACTCTAGTGGTAAACTGGTGAAACCACTACCAACCCACCATCGGGATGATGGAGGAGGAGCCGGAGGAGGAGGTGGAGAAGAGGCGAGTGGTCGAAAACTACGACTCGGAGTCTGCGACGCTGCATCTGCGGATGTGGAGGAGGTGTGCTCGTGCCCTTGTCCTGAAGGAGCAAAAAAGAACCCATGTAAGTGGTGGGCAAACTGCGTCTTAGTCCCGATTCTGTCCCTGTCCAGTCCAGTCCAGTCCAGCCCAACCCACTTAACCGCAGTAAAACGCACACAAATTGNAGTAAGAGGAAATGGAACGGCGCCTTAATCGAACCCAGGACATCGACGCAGAATTGCAGGCGAGGACGACTGAGTTCCTGGCAATGATTGCTGTCTTCTGCCCCCTATTTCTGTAAGCTTTTATCGCTTTCTTATTTAGCCATTTATCATGCCAAATACCCAGCCGCCTCGTGCCAATTCATCCCTTTTTCACATAGCTAAGCATTACTTCTCGTTCATAGACCTATTTGCTTCGTTCATTTAACTTATTGCCTCTATGTTACTGTTATTTTCTCTCCCTCTCTAAGTGGCGTTAGTAAAACTTTTTGATGCAAACGTTTCTTCTCTTCAGCGTCTTTGTTTGTATGTTGGGCTTCTGGCTGGCCTTCCGACAATCACAGCGACCGTGTGGAGTGGAAGTGGAGGTGTAGCAAGGAGCGGCTGGGTGATGGAATGTGCGCTGCGCTAAGCTAAAGCGAAATAACCTAGGCCACTGCACTAGATTGCTCCATCTCATTCCCTCTTTGCAACATTGCCCTAGAGGGTGGAGTAATCATTGTGGGCCTCTCGAGGAGAGGGAGTATTAAAAGCTGCATCAGGAAAAGCAGTTTATCTGGCTAACTGCCAAACTAGGAATAGTTGAAGTCGTCTCAAAGGGAGCTGTTGCAAACTGCCGATCCCACGTTAATGCAACAGCGCTGCAGGAATCAGTAGACGTTGACGCTGACCACTTTCACTCTTAAGATTGAGATCCTTGGTGGTGGGAAAATCGAATGAGCATGGTAGGTCAGTAGACGAGACAGATAACCCAAAATCCACGCTCTCCGCAGATGCCTTGTCGCAACAGACGATGCGCACAACTAATGGAGACCTACGGATCTGCTTGCGACGAAATTGCTTTGGTCCGTGATTTGCCTCCTTTGCCTCTTNAATCCACGCTCTCCGCAGATGCCTTGTCGCAACAGACGATGCGCACAACTAATGGAGACCTACGGATCTGCTTGCGACGAACTTGCTTTGGTCCGTGATTTGCCTCCTTTGCCTCTTTCACGCATTATTTCCTCCCCACCTTTTACTGTCGACACAATCGAACGTCCAATAGAAAAGTGATTCTGTCATGCATCGTCTACCACATCTCCTCTCATGATTACCTCCCATCATACTGGGACGCAGCCCTTATTGGCTGCACAGCACTTCAACCGAGTTACGCATCCCATTGGCTCGCCACATTACACCATTCTTGGCATCGGTTCTCGCATTCATCGTGCTGCATCGAACCGACAGTCATATCTGCCTCGACCTGATCTCACCTAACCGAAGCTAAGGGCACAATCACCTCCGATTTCAGCTAAGCCATGCCAACTAATCGTCACATGCACCATTGCATTGAACCATTCCATGCTTCTCCACACTCACCTCAACACTTACCTCTACGCGCACGCACCCACAATCTGATGGATGGTGGATGGGCGGCCTCCATGTACTTGCACACACAAATATGCATGCAGTTTCGTTAACAATATGGCACGAATTCGCTCATAATTTACTACCATATTAATACATCACCTTATATTCTTAGTTGTTGTTCATTGGGAATCATAACTGGCAGGTTTTTTCTTCCTACTTATGCACACACATAAGTGGTCTCTTTACTTACATGGAAGCGTATTTAGGTGCGTCTGCTTGTACTGCCAATAAAGGAGAATGCGGCTGATAAATTGACACTGGTAAATGGGAAACTAAATAGGTGTTTGCAGAGGCTGAAGAGCGAGGCGGTGCTTGAAATGTTCCAACGGAGTGAGCTTGTTTTCTGCCTTCTCTTCTCTTCTGTTCACTCGTGGTAGTCTTCGAGACTCTAGTCCATGCGAACTGAAGTGCTGAAATGATC
Source organism: Taenia saginata (assembly GCA_001693075.2). Lineage (NCBI taxonomy): Eukaryota > Metazoa > Platyhelminthes > Cestoda > Cyclophyllidea > Taeniidae > Taenia > Taenia saginata. The sequence goes on from LWMK02000102.1 coordinate 282,974, forward strand.
AGTGCTTGATAAAGGTAAAGGGCAAAGGAGCTTGTAATCAGAGGCACCAAGCGTCACAGAGAAGTGTCGCATGACCACATTCAGGGTGTCAGGATAAATCATCTGTGGGCTCGGTTGCCGGAAGATTGGTGGTGCGCCTAAGGTCCTGCTGCACGCGGTCGTTTGCAACGCCGAGGCACGGGCACGCGAAGAGTAGGACCATCAGGGCCATGGACGTGGTCTATTCCATCGTGGCTTTGGTGGCTTCGTTGGGTCGTTGATGGTAGGTGCAAGGTAATCATTTGTAGGAAATTGTGACACTGTAGTAGTGCTCGTTCCTTTTGCCGCCCAGAGCATTTACTGGGTGTTGCTGCAGAGGGTAGGAGACGGGTCCCATTGTTGTAGGTGCACGTAAGACCGCCTACTGGAGCACCTCTCTGACATAAACCGTTCTTGTTCACAGAAGACACCGCATATGCTGCAGATTGAGTGGGGAGTTCTGGCAACATGAGAAGGTGTGATGAGCGTTGTGTATTCGCAGAGGCTACTCTTCTCCCTCGAAGGTTGGCGCATGTTCGCTGAAGGCTTCTCGCCCAATATTGAGGGTTGAGGAGTACTCAGTCAAGCCTACATGCATGGCAAATGCCTTGACGCAACGAATCGGACGCTGTGGTCAATCTGGCTATTAACTGATTGCACTCTACACATGCAACATGCAACAACAATGCTGGTCTTCCTACAATTTGCCGGAATGTGGAACAAAACCGTTCATTCAAACTACAAATAGCGTCCATTTGAAAAGCCCACTTCTTCCCATGTGTGTCAAAGTAAAACGGAAGTCCCACACAGTTACACGTCATCTGCACGGTTTTTTTCCTACAATTTTGTCAGCATCTCAAGTGCTCAATCCTCCCTCATTGGTTCTCTAGCATGATATGTCTCCCATGCAGTCTACCGCTCCACTTTCTCCATTTAAATTGATTCAGTTGTGTCTTAGGGGTGGCTGAAAATTCGCTTAGAAGACGCACGCGTGTGTGCATGGCCCACATCCAATTGAAGTGCCTCCTTCCGCTAAATCAAGGCACTCAATCTGTAGCCATTGTCTCACTCACCAAATAAGCCGCTATTGCTTACTTCTTTTCTTATTGCATAGGCGAGGTGGAGGAAGTCAGTCATCGTCCGCGAACCCTTCTATCATGAGCTGCATCTTGGCTTCAACGAGGACACGCAACAAGTGGATGCTGTCATTGTGGACGCCGATGCTAAGCAAAATGACCAGGTGAAAGCGGCATTCAATGTTGATTGCACTCGCTTACTAAGATGCTACTTGTGTTCTACAGCATCCGCAATTGGCATGTGGATTTTCACCCAGACCGCTAGCCTATTCCTCACAAAGTCTGCTTTCCCTGCACTTCTGTCGCCGTTTGCTTGGTGTCCGGTTTACTCCCCATAAAACCTTGTAGAAACTGCGGTACTTGCTATCAAATCCAATGTACTTCCACTTTGTACCATGAGTTTCATTGCTGCATCTTTCGCGTCACATCTGCTAATTGCTTCTAATTCTTGGTNGTGTCCGGTTTACTCCCCATAAAACCTTGTAGAAACTGCGGTACTTGCTATCAAATCCAATGTACTTCCACTTTGTACCATGAGTTTCATTGCTGCATCTTTCGCGTCACATCTGCTAATTGCTTCTAATTCTTGGTTGGAGGATGCTACTGAAGCTGATGATTTGAGTAAGAATACGGCAAGACAGTATTTTTTATGAGAAATAGAAAGCATGTACTCGTTGTGTGTGCTGCCAATCCCATAAACGGTGCTTTGGGAATTAACAAAGTAAAATACATTGTATCGACTTGCTCACCTTCGCCGTGCCAAAATTCTCCGATTTGTAGTTTACCACAAACTGCTCATCAGCTTCCATCTTTAGTTTATCCTTGAGATCGCCGAAAATGAGGATGCTTAGGAGAGGTCATCATCCATACCATCAGCCTCGAATTGTTGTGACCCCTTGTTGAAGCCCAGCTGTTGAACCCGTTGGGAGCTGTCAGGGCTCTGCAGATCGACTTCTTAACTACGAATAATAATAATAATAATAATAAGACCAATCTTAGACTGAGATCTACCGTTTCGACATAGTGAATGAGCACAAACACATTTTAACACAGGGTGCGGATCACCAGTAGTGGTGCAGCAGTGATAGCATAGCTGACTTTCTTACTCTGATGACACACACGACCTTTGTCTTCTTCAGGGACCTTAATGCCATCATTTACCGCCCTTTTTAACTAATTAGCACTGCTCTACTTATTTAAGCATAAGTAGAAGGTGAGTGGATCAAGCGTTGTCTCATGCAATTGGAAGCACCAATTAAATTGCCATCGAAATTAGGCTTCTGATCCAGTAGACAATCGGACACCTGAAACTTCCGTCTTCTTACTGACTGTTTCCCAATTAGCCAGTAAAATACACAATCGACTAACGATGGAGAAAAGGGACTGGAAACAACGATGGTACGTCATGCCGAACTGCAGCTATGCTCAGAATGAGTTCATGAAGATGTTGCAGGAATGTCTTGACAAGCGTATTTCGTTGCCCGCATAGATACATGCAGTTGGGTCGGGCCCATCGCCGCTGTCTATGTGCAGCACCGAGTCTACATGCTGATGGTAAGTGTGCAATTGAGCAGCCTCAGCGACACCAACAATGCTATCCATTTCAGGTGGGGAGGGAGCGAGCCGGTCGTAATTGCAGGGGTGCAGAAGGAGAAGGAGGAGGAGGAGGAGGAGGAGGAGGAGGAGGAGGAGAGGGAGGCAGAGGAGGGGACGTCAACGCCATCACCACCGTCACAACCATCGTTGGCCTCACCAACATTACCACAGTCCTCTCCATCTCAGTCATCGACATCCGCTTCCTTCATTTCTGGAAATGAGGAAGAAACGTAGAAGTTAGTCCACAACAACCACTGCGGCATTTCGTCAGGATTACATTCCTCCATTTCCACTATGCCCCCATGCCTACGTGCAACGTCGGTGGTATGGAAAGGAGGACGAACAAGGCTTGACACTGGTAAGTGTACATCTCACTAGCACGATTAGGTGCAGATGCTACATTCATCATCGTCATCGCCACCAACGCTGGCCCGGCCTCATCCACTCCGTCGCCAGCCTTCCTCGTTCCATCGTCCACACGTGAACTCTACGCAAAGAATATATGCAAACAGAAAATACCATCAACACTTAAAGTGATTAGCATGCACAAACAGCCTCCCACGTGGTCCTCATCCAACTCAAGACGTCGAAGATCTACTCCTTCAAATAAACAAAATGGCACGTAGGAGAAATCATCTCAAAAACAGGAAACAAAACAGACTACAGTAACACCAAACTTTCATTGTCACCAGTTCTCCTCCTCTCAAGGAACAGTGACCTAGTGGTTTCCATACGGTATAATGAGTAGACCTTCACTTGTCGTTTAACATTCGTGACTGCATACAGTGAACGTGGACTTCCTCTACAAAATGATGACGTGACTTGCCAACGGTGTTTCCTACCTCTAGGAAAGCCTTGCTACAGATCCAACCAACCAACCTAACATCGCAATAACGCAAAAGTGAAGGTTTGACACGACAGAATACACACCTCCAGGTCGAAACATAGCACAGTGCTAGAAGTTGCAGCACCTCTGCCTCCACTAGCCACTCAATATCCTCCTCACACTTTCAAAGCACCACTTCATCCCCACAACACCAAACCCACCTTGTGTAACGCGCTGAATACGAAATCAATCCTCCACTCCCTCAACCCAAAGCATTCACCTCTGCGGTCTCCACGCCAGATTACGCGATAAAAGACCGCATCTTACAAAACATACCCAAGAGCACTCACACTTCCAACCTTCCTACCATTTTCCTCAACTTCAAACAACCTTCGTCTTCGAGTCTAGCCGCACAACCACGTGCCACGCGGCTGCAAAGAAAGTGAGACAAAGACTATGGTGGGTAAAATTTCACTCTTATTACCAAACTCAGAATGCTCCATACAACTAGGATTCGATGCAAGCTCGTGCCCATTTGGAGAGGAGGAATGAACTGCAAACACCATTACTGCAGCGGACAATGGTTGGCAGTAGTAGTACCAGTAGTGTACACGCATAAAGCTATTTGGTATCCATTATAGCTACGGCAATAAATTGTTCAACTATCACACGTGACTATTTTACACTAAGCTCAGCTGCTACTTACTACTTAAGCGAGAAGCGGAGAAGATGGTGATATGGGAAATGAGAGAGGAAGGATATTGCCAAGACCAAGGGAAAAGGTAAGATGGCTGAACATTCATGTGGATGATGAGACGGATAAGGATTTGATCGAAAGATCCATAAGTGCATGGAGAAGTAGATAAATAGATTCAGGGATGTCTAAAGATATGGGAGAGATGTTTACTCACTTCACATCCTGTCCGGACAAACGATGTCGCAGCTTCGTGATAAAGGCTGCACTGCATCTTTTATCCACTTCTTCCCTTCTTCTTCTTCTTCTTCTTCTTCTTCTTC